>JAULCA010348123.1:0-12379 GCA_032360845.1 Crassadoma gigantea
TCTCTCTAGGACTAGCAGACTGTATCCTGGTGTTAGGATTTGAGAAAATGAACAGAGGATCCCTTGGTTCTGTTGTAAGTTGTATTCCTATATTTAAAATATCTTACATGTGATGATGTCTTTTGCTCAGGATTAGCAGATTGTGTTCTGGCACTAGGATTTGAGAAAATGTTTCGAGGATCCCTCAAAAAATTTGTAAGTGTTGTTTAATATCTCACAGATATATCCAAGAGGAAGATTTAAGAGAGGCAATATTCCCTGCTAGCTATCCTTATGTAGCACATCACTAATTGCATGCCATTTCAAACATATTTGTGTATACTAAATTTCATTGTCTTCCAACATCGAAGTCAAAGTTTATAACAAAAAGTAATTGTAATAAGGATGTCATGTTCTGTTTATATATATACCAAGTGTTGATTCCTTGCCTGATTAATATTTAAAGAAAAACAAATTATATCAGGAGGAAGCCTATTGATATTTACTCACAATAAGGATAATACTAAACAGCACTAGACAATGTCACAAACATTTTTTTATATATTTTTCTACAAACTACATTATATCACTTACTGTAGTTGCGTTGAGTTAGTGAAGAGCTGTGCAATCTTATTTACCTCCCTTTCTCCATTTGTTGCTAACTGTACCCCAGTGTGCTAGAAATTACTGCACATGTTAGTATTCCTGCTCACAGCCAAGGTTGCTTGTCTAACTGCATTCAACACTGTTTCAGGAATGCTGAATAATAAAGTTTTGATAACATGATGAAATATAATGTTGTATAAATGTACTTTCATGTTGTACCATTATGTCCTATTTGATCCCAAACATAATAACTTCAACTCATGATAAGGAATTGTCAGTCTGTCTAACTTAGATAAAAAGTAAATTATTAATAAAAAGTTATTATGAATTTGTGAACAAAATCAACAATCTAGTGTCTTGTGAATGCAATTTAAATAGGGCTTTTCACCAACTGTTGAAAAGACCTATTGGTTTTATGTTTCTTCTTCTTATTTTTATTATTCTTCTTCCGTACTTTGTGGAGTCTCTATCTTTTAACTGTTAAAAGATAGGTTTATAGTCTTTTAAGTATGTTAAAGGCCAAGTTCTAAAGATGTTTCATGAACATTTTCAAGTAGGTCAAAAATCCAATATGGCCACCATGATGTCATAGGCTAAAATCATTAAAACAGCTATAACTTGAAAACTGTTAATTTTACAGAATTCTACAATTATATTATTTGTAGATAATTTTCATATCTAACTTTTTCTCATTACATGATAATACAAAATATTTCAAATAAAAAAGCTTGCTATTGGGTCAAAGGTCACCAATTTTCTTTCTTATTGCAATACCTCATTAATCAGTGAATGTATTTAATTCATCTTTGGATATGTTATGTAGAATAACAAATAAATAACTTTTCTCATGAAATATTTTTGAGTAAAATGTCAACTTCCTTTTGTATTGTATATTTAGACTAATGTGAAAAGCCTTTCAAATTGTTATCAACAATTTATAGTTTTCTGAGTTGAATTTTTTGACCCTTTAAGAGGTTCCAACCCTACTGCTCAATGTATCTTGTCAAGTTTGTCTCCTGTATGTATGTATGTTTTATGAATCTCGGTGACCGAACCTCGCAGACGCTAAACAGAAGTACTCATATTGTGTTGTCATACCAATCAATGATTCATATATCACAATAATTTTTAACAAGTAGAATAGTGATACGGAAACTTCAATGATTATAACAAAATAATTTTCATGCTAGAAAAGTATTTATCCCATTCTTTTTGATAACTGGCATTAATTAAGAAGCAAGGAAAATTTTCTTTATGTACTGAAGATTGAACTTGTCTGCACACACAGAATATTCATATGTATGTGCTTAAATTGAAAAGAACAAATGTTAAAAACAGACACTTTATGATGGACACATTCACTCCATTACCATATTATACGGTACTATACCCTTTTGGACCGCATATGACATTGCATTGAAAATGTGAAAAAAAGGAAAAGAAATCGGTACTCACTCCATTGATTAGTGTTCCAAAAGAAAACATTTATATTTGTAATACAGATTTTTTTCTAATTTACTGTATTTTTGCATTAATTTGAATTAAGTATCAATCATAAATTCAAATCTCAAAAGAACAAATATAGTGTTTAACATACACATTGGAATTTGAATTACTAGACTGCCCTTGGAATTCTACTTTTGTATTTAGAAAACTTCAAACACACAAAGAAAAACCGATATAATTGTGAAAATATACTGTAACATAAAACTATTTTCAGTTCACTGATCGGACTAACCCAGCAGACAAGCATGTTGCTGTGATGATGGACATCTTTGGTCTGGAGAAAGGTCCCCTAGCTGCTCAAATGTTTGGAAACGCAGGACGGGAACACATGCAGAAGTATGGCACCAAGCCAGAACACTTTGCCAAGATTGCCTACAAAAACCACAAACACTCAACCAACAACCCGTAAGTTTCCTCAATACTGTACACAAACATTCAACCTGCAGCATGCTTGGATGAAAGGTTATCATGTTTCTGCAGCATGCTGGGATGAAAGGTTATCATGTTTGTTCAAATAAAAAATAAATTTTCAGGGTTTCGGGGGTCAATTATGTAAAAATCATTTAACAAGTTCTTTTCAATGACCAATAACCCTGAAGTCATGGTATTTAAGTAATTACCTACTTGGGAAATGGGCTTTCAAGTTGCAGAAATCGGCAATGATCTGACAATGTTTTTATTGTAACTACAGAACAGGTGAGCGATTCAGGCCCATTTGGCCTCTTGTATAAATGATATAATGAGTGGCCGGCTTAATTATTTGTTTTTTCTTCCAAATATACTGCATCCTAGTTACTCACCAAGACTCTTTTTTCAATTTCAATTTTAATCTAGTGTGTGACCAAGAAAAACTTTTATACATAAAAAAAGAATGAAGTCTTCTTGTTGAAAACTACTCCCTTCATATGATCTTAGTACCTGTTGTTTATTCACAGGTACTCCCAGTTCCAACAAGAATACAGTTTGGAAGCCATCAAGGAATCTGCAAAAATCCATGACCCACTGACCAAACTGCAGTGTTGGTAAGCACTAATGTACCAAACATGATGTAGCCAGATTGACCAGAATTTCTTGAACTGAATTGAAAATTTAAAATGACAAAGGGCCAATTGAGTCTATACTTATGGCTTGACATGCCTTATCCATTTATCAACTTTTATTTAGTTAAATCTTTAAAATCCTTGTCCTTTAGTACCAGATACAGCATTAATACCAGCATCATATCAAGGAAATGGCTGTGAATTCTGCCCTTAAAACTACAGATAAATTTTTACATAATACAACCATGATACTGGAATCAGTCTTGGGGCCTTGACCTATCTCTGAGTCATAACATTGAAACTATTCACAATTGTTCTGCATGAAAAGATGAACACAATATTTCAATCATAATGGGCTCCTTGATCTAGTTTGGCCCCGATTGGCTAACATGAAAACAATTGAGATTCCAACCATGTAACCTTATATTACTATTTTATTCATGAGAATATTTTTCAATGATTTTGTAAATATCTAGGTGAAAGATACAGTACCTTTTAAACATCTTGCTCTGTTTCAGCTTGATTTCTGCTATATATCAGGCCTGATCGTCTGAAAATTTACTTTTTCTGTTTCAGTCCAACATCAGATGGGTCTGCTGCTGCCATCCTGGCAAGTGAGGACTTTGTGATAAAACACAACCTTCAGTCACAGGCGATCGAGGTCCTTGGCATGCAGATGGCCACTGACCTGCCCAGCACCTTTGAGGACAAGAGCTGTATGAAAATGGTAAGTGTTCATTCTCAGTTATTGAAGTAACTGCTTTGATATTATCTTCCTTGATATTCCAAAGTGTAGGGTTATTTAATAAATGAGTTTTCTTAGAGTATGAAATGCTGTTGACAACTAGATACATGTCCATCATTTCAGGTCGGGTATGACATGACCAAGACAGCTGCTGACAAAGTCTTTGAGGAAGCAGGTTAGTCCACAGTATCTGATTAATGCTGTTATTGAAAATCAGCTCTGTTAAGAAGGTTTATTTGCTCTCATACTTGTAGTTTCTGTGATATTCTTAACAAAAGAATTCAGAAGTCGATAAATGTATATGCATTGTTTTGAGTAACAGTAGAAATCACAGAAAAAATCTCAATCGAAATCGATCTTATCCAACAAAACTCTTTTATGTCAAATCAGAACCAATCAGTGTTAAATTTGACACATATGATATGTCATCACTCATGATTGTTTTCTGTAGGACTTTCTCGAGATGATGTCAATGTGGTTGAACTTCATGACTGCTTCTCCTGCAATGAGCTTATCACATATGAAGCCCTTGGATTGTGTGAACCAGGTAACACATTATAATATATATAAGAATTTGTTCCTGTCCTTTGTTTGATAAAAGGAAAGTGAGAATACCCTGGATTTGCATTAAGAAAATGTTGATAATGTATGTCATACAGTATGATGCCTTTCTATGAACAGAAAATGTTGAGTTTTATTTTTGGGTTGAGTTTACAAATATTTCTACTTTACATGAAGTACATGAAAAAATTGCAATGTATTTGCGCTCTAATAGAACATGGTGCACACAAGGTGATTTGTGTCATTTGTGTTGGCTTATTATGATATATATTTGGATTTAATTTCATATCAACTTTATATTGGAATATATATGGTTTACTCAAATTCAAACACACCACCTTATCAAGATAATTTTTGTTTATATATGGCTTACAATAAGTCCACTACACTTTGCTAGGAAATAAACTTATTGAAAAGATATATACATGTAGTAATCACTTTGTCAGTGCGTCTGTGAATCTCTTCTTAGTTAAAAGCATGTGTACAAGGTATCTCATAACACTCCCACCCTTTTTCACATTTAATTCATACTTACACCATAGAATGGGAGTATACAATTGTGCACCTTATTATATGTCTGTGGTCATCGGTCAAGATTAAAAGGTCTATGGTTCCAGGCAAAGTAGGTTTGAGGGTATATTTATGTGACCCTTTGCTCACTTTGTGTTTTTTAGGATATATAAAGTTAACACAAAGTCCACATCATTTTGTTAGGGTTCCTGTAGTTTACACTAAATCATGTCCGCCTTATTAGTCCCCCACTGGAAAACAAGGGGGGACTATAGTTTTGCATCCTGTCTGTCTATTCTTTTGTTTTCTTGTCTGGGCTCTATCTCCTACACTACTTGTCACTGGAACTTTATACTTACCAAATGGGTTCAGCTTGGTCAGGCGGTGTGTCATGTATCAAAAGTGGGTCACTCTGACCTACAGTTTGACCTTTGACCTACATCAAAGAAAAAGTTTGTTTAGACTTTATCTCCTACACCACTTGCCACTGGAACTTCATACATGTTCTTGTTGTATGGGTTCACCTTGGTGAGGAGGTATTTCATGTATTAAAAGTATGTCACTCTGACCTACATTTTGACCTCTGACCTATATCAAAGGAAAAGTTTGTCCGGGCTCTATCTTCTACACTACTAGTCACTGAAACTTCATACTTAGTTAAGGGTTCACTTTGGTGAGACGTTGTGTCATGTATCAAAAGTAGGTCACTATGACCTACATTTTAACATTTGACCTACATTAAAGAAAAAAGTTTGTCCTGGCTCTATCTTCTACATTACTATTCACTTGAACTTCATACTTGGTGTATGGGTTCACCTTGGTGAGGCGGTGTGTTATGTTTCAAAAGTAGGTCACTCCGACCTACATTTTGACCTTTGACCTATATCAAAGAAAAAGTTTGTTTGGACTTTATCTCCTTCACCACTTGTCACATGAACTTCATACTTGGTGTATGGGTTCACCTTGGTGAGATGGTGTGTCATGTATCAAAAGTAGGTCACTCTGGCCTACATTTTGACCTTTGACCTTTATCAAAGAAAACGTTTGTCTGGGCTATATCTCCTACACTACTAGTTTATTATGAATTGATCATTTGTGCATTTTTGGCTTATAATTTCACATCCGGTGGGGGACTGTAATTCACCGAATTGTCTTGTTAGTTATTAGGATATAACAAGGTTGACAATGACACTAAATCCACTTTGTCTTGTAAGACTATTTATGGCTTACACTGAATACCTGGAGAACTGTGATGTATATGTTAAATCTTAAGTCATTATGATATGTGCACCCAGACTTTATCTTTACAATGATAGTAACAACACAAAACTGGAGATAGTCTGGGTCAAGATTAGATAAGACACTGACATACCTGTACATCTCATAAGAGAAGATGAAGTGATGTCACTGCTATCAGACCAAGATTTGTTTGGATTTATTATTATTATGGCTCCAAATTATATTTTACTAATTAATAAATAAGGATACGTGTCATTGGAAAGATTGTTGGGGGTGGGGTGGGGATATGATAATGCTCAGTTGCAGGTACATTCCCATATTTTCTGCATTAAGTTCATAATACAATCTTTACTTGACCTGTAGTAATGTAAAGCTGACATTGAAGGAATGTGTATGGACTGTGTACCTTGGTTTATTACAGGGAAGGCTGGCCAGATGGTTGATAATGGAGATAACACATACGGTGGAAAATATGTCATTAACCCCAGTGGAGGACTCATATCTAAGGGACACCCTCTAGGAGCTACAGGTAAGTCTAATGAGTAGATCAGCAAAATTAAGCAAAAGTATCAACATCAGGAACACTCTTTGTAAATCTGTATTGTGAGATCAGTCAAATAAGTGGAAAGAATGCTTCAACATTGTTTTAAGTGGAACATCATTTCATCATGTTTTAAATGTTTCACAATAATGGTGTATAGAATAAACTATACATCAGTGTATCTGAATGGTAGCCATATATATATATATATATTACTCTGTTTGCATGATTAAAAAATCTTGATAATGAATTAAAATTAACTGTTGTTTGCCAGGTCTAGCCCAGTGTTCTGAGTTGTGTTGGCAGCTGAGAGGTATGGCAAACAAAAGACAGGTCAATGGAGCAAAGGTCGCACTCCAGCACAACCTAGGCCTGGGAGGAGCTGCTGTGGTGGCTCTCTACAGACATGGATTCCCAGAGACAGTGGGGTAAGTATAACTTATAGGTCTGGGAGGGAGAACACTAGTAGCTCACTACAGACATGAATTCCTATAGACATTGGGGTAAGCACTAGTAGCTCTCTACAGACATGGATTTCCAGAGACAGTGGGGTAAGTATAACTTATAGGTCTGGGCGGGAGAACACTAGTAGCTCTCTACAGACATGGATTCCCAGAGACAGTGGGGTAAGTACAACTTATAGGTCTGGGAGGGAGAACACTAGTAGCTCACTACAGACATGAATTCCTATAGACATTGGGGTAAGCACTAGTAGCTCTCTACAGACATGGATTTCCAGAATCAGTGGGGTAAGTACAACCTAGGTCTGAAAAAAATCCAGTCATTGCCCTCTACTGACACTGATGAATTGCAAGAATTCCATATTTCATGCTTGACTCCCAATAATACCATGAAGATTCACCATTCGAATGGGTGATCGATTTGTGGCAGTGTAGATGAATTTGGTTGTGACTTTCATAAAAGAGTGTTACCTAAATCGCAAACAATTGTCCAAAAGTACAAATTTCTGAGCTGTCAAACCCTTTAGTAGAGTTGTTGTGTTTTATATACTATTTGTTGTGTTGCAGTAAATCTGTCCAGTTTGCTCCAGCTAGTGCCTCATCAGAAGGGGACTTCAAATCAGCAGTCATCTTTAAAGAGATCAAGGAAAACATGGATAAGGTAGTCGATATTTTAGTTAATGTAACTTTGCTGAATTCTGAAAAACAAATTTTGATCCTTTCAAATTTTACAGAGTTTATAGTCACTCACGAACCTTTCTAATTGGAATACTTTTTACAAAGACTGCAGAATTTGGAAATGACATTCAAAGCTCAGTAAATATGATTGTAAAATTCAGAACTAGATTGGAAAATTATGTTATCATAGGTTTATAGTTGAAAAGCAAGCACCAAATATTGGATCTTTGATAATCGCCTTTGTTTTTAGTAAAGGTGCATCGATTACGATAACGATTTCTTGCACAATTACATGTAGAAAACAGGTCAATTGATTTCCTAAGACACTTGTTAGCAGGATAACTAAATGAGTGTAATCAGTATAACTTTTGACTGTATTGTTGCTGATATCGCTGTCAAGTTTTGTATGTCTTAAGTATACATAATAGAAAAAATATAGCAGTTCATTCTTATTTTCAGGACGGTCCCATGTTTGTGAAGAAGATGAAGGGAATTTTCTGTTTTAAAGTCAAGGGAAAGAATGGAGAAGGAGTGTGGGTTGTTGATGCCAAGAACGGAAGTGGATCCGTCAAATTTGGAGTGGAACGTAAGTTTATTGCTTCGTTCCTCTATTGTCCTACTTATCTACAGAAGTAACTACTGTGTCATTCCTCCTTTACACTTCTCATTAATGTTATTTTACACTTGACTATTAGTGCTTCTTGGTTTATATTTTTAAAATTGTGTATGCACCTTTGATTGTGATCTTTGTATTTTTCAGCCAAGGGTGATGTGACTATCATTATGAATGATGAGGATATGTTCAACTTAATGTTGGGAAAGCTAAACCCACAGCAGGTAGATATTAAAAATAACTCACATAGTATTAGGCCCAAAATTACAAACATTGAACTGCCATCATCTTTGCAGACCAAATGTCTCTTGATAGAAAAAAACAATTATTGATTTAAAATGTTGTATTAATGTTTAACTTGTAATCTATCGCTAGCACATTGTTTAAGTAAAAATACTGTAAATGCCCAATCAAAATTGTTAAGGGTGAATGTTTATAAATCTTAACAGATTTTGATAATGTATCTATCATTTTTTTTAGGCGTTCTTCCAAGGAAAACTCAAGATCCAAGGAAATATGGGACTAGCCATGAAGCTGAAGGAATTCGAGTCCAGAGCAGGGAAATCTAAATTGTAGACATGAATTAAGGACATAGAAAAATATTTCATACTGACTCAAGAACTGTATATGCAAAATACAAACAGTGCTATGTAATGTGTGGTATATAGAAGAACTACACTAGAAAGTGTTTATGGAGTAATACTGTGATATTTTATTGTAACATAAAGGGAAAATGATTTTACTGTGAAATGATTTATATGAAAAAATTACGTGAAAAACAGAACAAAAATATTAATTCAGTGAACTAAAATATTTGGATACATACGAGATTAAAACAGAAAGCATGATTAAGTTTAAAAATAAAAGAGGAGAAGTGTCCATCATTTACACATTTCAAGATGTCAGATGAGTGCTGTAGTTGTTGCACAATGGGACATCACCAGTTGGCACACTAAAGTTGCGGATATAACATACATTTCGAGTAAAAAAAATACAATCAGAGAATTAAGAGGGATAAAGAATGGGTATACATAATGTATTTATTTTCATACAGTACTCTTTGTCTAAACGGATTATTGTCTAGATCATCCTATTAATTGGGTTTCTGACAGTGTATAACAAGTAGGCTCTATACAATCAGGCTCTGCCTAATTATGTGGTCACATGGATGTTTATTGCACTATAAAATCTTTCACATGACGAAGAGTGAGTGATGGATAATTGCTAGTTGAACCACAGAATTAAGTTTTACATGTGCTATTGTGATATTCAATACATGCTAATGCTATATAATAGGGATGATTCAGAATTAAAACTATCCTGCAATGTATTCAGATATTATGCTCCCGATCTTATCAGTACATGTGTAAATCATTCTTAACCAGACTGGGTGGTAAACCATTCCATATATGCAATTTTTGTATTAAACTTCTGTAACTTCAATCAGGATTTAAAATTGACTTATAATTGATTTATTTAATTGGTCAGTTTCCATAAAATAACTATATGTTAAGTTTTTGTCCTTATCTACTTATTTGTAATTATTTATTTGTCATGAATCATTGTGTGCTAATTGACATAAGGATGAATAGATTTTTTACTTCCTTGAATGTATGACAGAATTCTTAACCCAAGGGATAAGATTTTTGAAGGTTTAATCATTGTGTGGTAATTGACATGAGTGACATAAGTTAAATGATTAATTGATTCATTGTAAACTTGAGTGTATGACAGAGAAATCTTGACCTGAGGGGTAAGATTCTTGAAGGTCCAAAACTCTTCACAGAGGCTTATTCCCAAGGTTGCAATTTCTTTGTTACATCCTCAAGGTATATGTACAAAGTGATGATTTTTCTCCCACCCCTAAAATGGATATGTATAAGCAAATAAGAACATGCTTTCAAACACAACTGCCCAGCTGTAGTTTGATGTCTTCTCTGTTAAATAAAGAGTGATACCATTCGTTTATTGTGAAATTGTCACAAGTGTGTGTAGCTTGTCGACATGTTCAGGGATTCCAGAAAATTCCCATCTAGATGCAAGACAAATCCACAAAGGTTGGAGAAAAATGTATCAAAGTGTGAAGAGATTAGCTTCTCTGATGTAAACATGAATATTTTGTTTTAAATGAATTTATTCAAATGGAATGGGTTTTTGACAAATCTAAGGGTAATTGAATTTGAATATATGTTTTTTCATTTATTTTCTTTCTTTTTTGATCATGTGAGAAAAGGTAATTAAAACAATAAGTAAAAAAATTGAATGTAGCAAGTGTGTTGTTTATGCACAAGCATTAGAATAATTTGACCTTAATCCTTTCCAGAGACCTTGATGCTAGGGTTAATGAACCGGAGATGGTGAAATTGTGTATAGAATTGTCAGCCCTCATACGTAATGGCGTGGGCAAGCATTTATTGGACTTTTCACCTTTTGTAGCCTTTACAAAAAAATGCCATGCTGCATCCATTGACCGTCTAATCATGTGGTGCATTCATCTATGAAGTTTTGCACAAAACAGCTGCTGAAATGTTATAACATTAACCTTTCATAGACTTACTACAGTCAGTAACCTGGACTTTGACAAACAAACATTTTCAGGTCATCTCACATCCATTTATGAAGTTTCATAAATAGAAATTTATTTAAGAACCCATTGTCTAGTGTTAAAAAAAATGGATGGCTGAACAATTTACATTACTTTAGTTAACTGGTTAGAGAATAATTTACTTAATAATTTACTGCTGTAACAGCATTACACTCTTATGACTTCTTTTGATATAATTGATAGAGTATATTGCTACCAAAACATCATTGCTCTGACAGCATGAAGTCAAGACTGCCTCTGTAAATTTTTGTTAGTTACCGAAACATCTTTATTGTGAAATAACTTCTTAGCAAGTTTGTTTGCTACCTTGTAACATTTACACTTCTCATTAATGCTTTAGCTTCAAAATCATCCTAACAAATGGTAGTACTAGTTATTATTGAGCAAAGTACAGTTGAATAATAATGTAATTACTAAATTAAATGTCACTGATCTAAATAAGAGTATGAGGATGTAAGATATGTCCTTCAGCAGTCAATTATGTAGGTATATACATGTATATGTAATAATAAGTGCCGAGAGTAATAAATGTGTGAACAATCTCCCAAACAATGCCCCGCAAACTGAATGACATTGAAATTTAACCTTTACCTTTCTCGTGTGCAATACATTATAGTCCCAACAGCTACCAAGATGCAATAGTTTGACTGATGACAGTGAGCTTATACATGTGTTCAAGACAACCCAATTATGAATATGTACCATGATACTGAAGTCTGACTTTTGAACTTAATGCTGTTGGCATACCAAATATGACACACTGACCTTTGCGATACAGCAATAACCAGTCTGACATTTGTCCTTGATGTGTGAGTTTGTGCCCAAGTAATATGCAACGCAAGTTTGACACATATTGGGTGGTAATGATTAAAGGACAGATGATTAAAGCCACACCGTAGCATAATTCGGCAAATACATGCAAGTAAATATGATACAAAACATTGCCTTGCACAAGGTTTCCCCCTACGCCAAGAGTGACACTGAATAGCATGCACGTCCATATGGCATAAAAAAAATTCTATGAAAAGGAAAACAATTCTCAAAGGGCATGATCTCTGCTCCAGTCATTAAAGACGCCATCTCCGTGCACTGACAAATCAGGTTTTAATAAGCTTATTAGATATGAGTGAATTGTGGTCATTTTCAAACCTGAGGTCCATCTTGCAAATCATGGACAGACATGTTTAGCAGATGGACAAGTGTCATACTAAAATACATGTATAACATGTCAATGATGGGAATAAAATGAGCCATTTGGATTAAGATGTCTCGCCCATATCAAAGAAAATACACAC
>JAULCA010348345.1:0-10104 GCA_032360845.1 Crassadoma gigantea
ACCGATAGTGACTAAACAAATCTTGCAACAATATACCCCATATACCCCAATCTCATTGTTCTTTTGACATTACTTTTAACATTTTCTTGAAGTAAATAACTTTTATGTCCATGATTTGAAATATTATATTAAAGCGCTTCTATCCTTTTTATAAAATCGCGTCTGACGGAGACTTAAACACCTAATACAGTACCGTTCTCATAATGAGAGATAGGTGTGTAGGTGCGGGCTGTTAAGTTGTCTTTAGGAGAGACATGAAATCAAGAAATCTGCTAGAAACATAAGACTTGCCAAACACAATTGGTTGCTTGATGTTTTAGAAGCAGATGGCAATACTTTAATGATCAAGAGATTGACATGTGTGCAAAGTGTTTCCAGAATTATCAGAAACGAAAGCCGCAACCTGAAGATAAAAATGTTGCTGTCGATGATGATACGTGGCGGGACATCCCGTTATTATTGATAGAGAATATATTTTAATGCCAGTCTTCCCACGCCAAAAACACTATGTATGAACAGTTTCAATCAAAACTCCACCATTTTGCCCAAGCGCATAAAACACCAACTGATCTTTTATCATAAACTGTGGTGTCCTTGGTCCTCACGTATTTGTTCACGTTATTTTATAGGGAAAGATCTTAACCCTGTCGTTGAAATTCGCACTAATGACAGAGAAATGTTGACTTCCCAGCTACGTTCCAGATCAAAGGAAATCATCAATGATCTTTTGGAGATATCACATTTGCTATCAATGCAGGAGTCTCCCTTTAGTCTGCGTTTCACCTCTCTGGATGATGCAGATTGTAAAGCCTGAACAGGATGGACAAGAACACAGTTTCTAGAAATTCTTTCACATTGTTCGTCCCTTATTGACACTGGTGTTTACACTCCAAACCACGAGTATGCACTTCTATTGTTCTGGGTAAAAGTGAAGACGGACATATCGTGGAAACAGTGTTCAACTCTTTTTAACATGTCAGTTTCCAGTATATCGAAAACATTTCATTCCATAGTAAAAGCATTAGACATAATGCCATTGTTCCTTGGACGTGAACATCTTACAAAAGAAAACATTCTGTAGCACAATAAAGAGGATAAAGTGTCCTCCGAAACAGTATTTTGCAAGCGGGAGACTGCCATACTTGACGGTACATATATCTTTATTCCTAAGAGTTCTGATCATAAGCTCCAGAGAATCTCCTACTGTGGCCAGAAGAAGTGGAAATATTTGAAGTTCTTAAGCATAGCCCTGCCTGATAGTTACATTCTGGACACAGTAGGACCTTTTCCTGGAAGCGATAATGATGCGAAGATTATAAAAGCCTTCCTGAATAGTTTCTTCTGGCTGAAGAAAGATGACAATATCGTTGTTGGTCGAGGGTTTAGGGATGTTTTGCCAGATTTGGAATCACGCAGTTTGACAACAAAAATGCCGTCTTATCTAAAACCTGGGTAGACTCAACATGACGACCTACAAGCTAACCGTGATAGATCCGTAACTAAATCCAGATTGGTAGTGGAGTCATATCACGGACGATTCAAGCAATGGCTATTTTTAAAAACACAACTTGCCTCCAACTATTTCATTGATGCATCGAGGCACTCGTTAGAATAGTAACAGCCTGTTTCAATGGAATCCGATGAACCATATATGTTAGAACGCCAGAGCGAGACGCAAAGGATAGGGCGCTGGCTTACAAAATGAAAGCGCGCCTAAGTGTTCACAACACCTTAGCTCAGCGTGTTAAAGATGAGCCAGATCTTACCAGAAGGGCCAAGTCACTATTTGTCAAACTAGATGCGACTGCGGATTATTGAAAGACACTTTTTAAAGTTAGACATGGAATACTTGCGGACAATATCCTGTGGCACATACCAAATATCACTGGCAGCTGGTTACATCATTGAGCACCTCAGTGATAATGGTGACTACAAGATCTGGATCTATCGGCACTCACGGGACATTGTACGATGTCAGATCCACTCGAGGCATAAGAGCAGTGTAAAGTACAATGTTTGGACCCTGCATGACAGCTCCGACACCATTAATCCCATACAGGCTTATTATTGCCAGTGTCCTACTGAACAGAGAACCATGGGGGTATGTGCCCTCGTAGCCAGTATTATATACTATTTAGGATACTACATGCATTTGGAAAACAGTAAGCCTTTACATCCAAAAGTCAAAAGGTTTAAGACAAACCTCAAGTAATGTAGATTTCGCTACCAACCGTCATCTTCCAGGTATTAGGTATGGTCGACTTGGACAATTAAAACTACGATGAAGACCAACACTGAAATGGCCAATCAGATTCTAGGACGAGGAAGCCATACTGGATTCCAGATTAGATGGTTTAATGTGTAAACCAACTTAAATCCATCATGTAACGTTCTTGTCAGAAAATTGATTCAGCAGTTGTAAGAATATTGAATATTTGTGGTTATCAGGGAACATGACGGTCATTTTGAAATTGGAATTTCACTTTAGTGGGTGACTTTTGTAGGTGTCAGTCCCTGTGTACTAATAAAACCAAGTATAAACATTTTATTTCAGTTCACTTTACAACATTTCAATGCAAAACAGATTTTCCCCTATGCTCGTTTTTCTTTTAAAAAATACATAGTAATATTATCAATCTATTTTAATTACCTTGCACAAAACTCCTAATTACTATGTTTTGGCAATTTATTTTATACTGTTTGAAAATGTTTTTTAGCACATAATTACGAATGGACTGCAATGGGAAGTTGTATTTTTGACCTCCAGAAAATTTTGCTTAATGTAAAAAGAGCATGTTCTTACTCAAAATCCATCACATTTTTATCTCCTGTTCCTAATGTATTAAAAAATGTTACTTTTTGCTTTGCTATTATGATATCTAACATGTTATTCTCAGCCTGTTCATGTTAAGTTTTCAAAAAAAGAAATGACGAAATAATATTGAAGCATTTTCCCCCAAAACCATACATTTTTTTCATTTTTGGCACAAAAAGGGCGCTATAGTCTTGCGTGTGTACATGTTAGGACTTAAATGCCTATTTGTTGGACTACAGAGGCTACCAATAGCACATACAAACTATCGTATATGCTTCTAAGGCCATTTTGAAATCCCACCTTTGATAAATAAATACTTAGTCAATCTCTTCGAGGGTGACCTTTTTCGTTTCCTGATCGAGCTGTTGCTAGCAGGTGTTTGTGTCATCACACCTCTTTTAATGACGTATGAGACACGGATAAAATAATAATACTGAGCTCGTTTCCTAAAGTATTTTACCGGAAGTTACGTGGAGCTTACATGACCTATAGTAAAGTAGCAGATTATTGGAAACGGGGTGCATTTTCCAGGAGAATACGACGTTGTGATATGATCACACGTTCTAACAAGGAAATGAATTGTATTTACAAACTATTAAACTGAATTTGAGTCCAAAGTAATACATAGTAAAGACAGTAGGTCCGGTTTATATGTGTGAGAAAGTGTGTCAGGAGAACATTTATTGTACATTGAAATGTTATGTGATGTATTTTATTATGTAATTTAGTGATCCTATAAATATATATAGTTTAGGTATAACGTAGATAGTGTCAGGGGTAAGTATTGTTGTATCTATATGAACAGTTTTACGACCTACCTGTATATCATCCGGGGATTAGTATATGGCTACATCCGCAGACTGGAGAGAACCGCTTGCTGTTTTGTTGAAGCAGCCAGGATGTGTTTTTCGTGTGAGAGTCAGAGAGATGACGTTGAAGCATCAGTCGTGCTGTCTCTCTCCTTCACCACTACAGGTACGGATCAAGTGCTATTTAGCCAGCATTAAAGATTAATATAGGGGTGTATTAGGATAGGTAAACACTATAGGTGGACGAGAAATGAGATATTATTAATGTTACTGCACTGATTGTGAGTGATTGTGTTGCAGGGTCGGAGCGAGAGCGAGTGTGGTGTTCCAAAAGACATCTTATCTGCAAATACCTCTTTGTCGTCTTCAACTCTTCTCAAGTCCTAAAACCCGGAAAACAACTAGACCTGACCAGTGTCGCTCTCCCGGAATTCTTGTATATCTTCCTACTACACAATTCTTTGTTAAATACGTCTCCCTGGCTAATACATGGGCGTTAATTAGATACAGAGAAAATATTGTCATATAATCTGATAAATTACTGCAATGAATACCCATTTCCTTTTAAAATCTTAGAAATAATGCACCAAAGTAAAACAACTCTTGTCGATGTTCTAATTCAGAATTTATTAATAAGAATGAACAATTACTTCAAACACATCTATTAAAACAAAAATAAAAAGCGTAATCAATTCGGTAATTCAACGAGAAAACTTCTGACGATTTTACTATTTTAGCCTACGAATTAAAGCTAATGATGACAAATATAATCTCCCCCTACCTTTAGGGTAAGACAGAGAAATCTGAAACACGAGGGGTGATGTTTTTTTGTTGTCTTACCCAAGGCTCTGCCGAAGTTCAGAGAACATAAAATCACTCTAAAGGTAGGGGACGTTTATTTTTCTCCCATCCTATTTTTTTCGGTAACAACTCCACCGACAATAATCTGTTATGTTTGTAAACAAAAACACGTGTTGGGTATTAAAATCGTTATTCTCTTTTGATGACGTCACAATTACCGGTGACACCTTTTAATGACGTCACAATTGAACACGTTCTTTATCGATACGGGGCTTCTCTCACTAGAGACTGACAAGCTGATCTTTCCCAACTAAAACGGGAGACATACCTGCGAAGGGTGGAAGAAAATGTTACAAGTGTTTTCAATAACACTTCTGTTTCCACAGAAATAAAAAAGTCGTTGATTAGCACACATAGGCACAATAAAAAATATGATTCTTTTTTTGTTTGTAACAAAATATAAAATCACAGCTAACAGAATATAAATATAACTTATATACATTAATGACTAAGTATTGTTTGTAACAAATTATAATATCACAGCAAACAGAGTATAAACATAACAAATATAAAATTGCTTTTCATGGCATACGTCTTTTGATTTATATTTCACAACACATTACCGATTAAACACGTTTTTTATGTGGGTATTGAAAAAGAACTTAAATAAGTGATATCTAATTAGATGTAACTATTTCGGAACAGAATTCGGTATGGCTAACTCCTCAAATGAGTTTAAACAGCTTTACGTTTTAATGATATATCAGAAAATAAAAGCTAACTATCAAAATATATAAAATTATTCGGAGACTAATGATGCGTAGAAATATTCGAATAAAAATGGCCCAGATAACATGCTTTTAAGAATTCAGATACATAAGGATTATTACCCTGAAATTATTTTGACTATAGTATGGTAGCAGAGTAAAGTAGAAATTGCCAGATCCTGAAAATAAAGGGGATGTCTAAGATAACCATGGTTAGTGGATTCATCCTGCACAACACACCTACATATATATATATAAGCTACATTTTTAATACATTTTGTGTTTTTTAGAAGAATGATTTTATTTTCCAAAATAGTTTTCTCCAGGTTAGGGACTAGCGAAAACCATGGTTAACACATCAAAACACACCAAAACATGCAAAATAACATGATTTGAGCCCAAAAATTTGACACTCACAAGTAGTATTTTTTTCCTTAAAACCTATCTAAAATTAAATATCACCTACTCAGTAACAGAAATACTCTCGTTTTAGCATAATTCGTTCAACTGGATTTTGCACAATTATTACACATGTGCTTAGTACAAAAACAGACTACGTGAAAATCTAGCTTTTGATGTGTGGACATAGATTTGTAAATGGCCAAAAATGTAGTCTCAAACCGACTTCGATTTTTTGTTTTGAAAAAAATGAAGCCCACAGTCCATTTCATCGTGTATATGCAAATTTAAGTGCTTTGTTTTAATTTTGATATATGTAACATTACAGGGGTTATTCATTGTACAAAAAGTATCACCCTTGTCCACCGTACGGTACTGTGCACTGCTACCTATCCAAACGTAGCATATGTATTTCATTACTGATTGTCGTTGAATGGGTCCCTTGCATTGACAATATTAGGCAATGTTCTATATGTTCATCACATTGCATTAGCAGTATCTAATGAAATATAGCTAGCATATTACATAACTGGAATAGTATTTAGACTATTCATACCAAAGCAAAAGGCAAGGGTGCGAATCCTTATAATAATGTTCTATGTAATATATGTTCCGTTATTAAAAAAAATCAGCCGTATGTAGAACTCAATGAGTCAAAATATATCAAAATATTTCTAAAATTAATAACTTTCTATTTTCAAAACATGAAGTTTACAAAAAAAATCAGTAATTAAGAATAATTAGTTAACAAATATAGCCGGTATAACTTATTAGGTACATTTTACATTATGTCTCTGATAGTGTTAGTTTTACTCAACAGTTCAATGAGATGTGTTGGTCAAGCTGTCAGCTGAGACATTGATGTGTATGTACAGTATTCGTAGGCTGAATGTGCCGCAATAAAATAACTACAGCCTGACTAATTTGATAAAGTAATAACGATTCCCAATTTAATTTAATAAGTTAAAATAATGTTCTTTGAACCAAATTTTATGTTCTTACATGTACTTTGTGTATAAAATGGCAGCAATGTGGGAAAATTGAAAAAAATGGCAAAGCAAAAGAGAAAACGTCCATTCCACAAGGGCTTTTTTGTTTTAATATTTGGAATAGTTACCTCAGGCAAATTGTGTAAAAGTTGAAAGCTAATGATTGATAACTACCAAAAAGAAAATGGAAAGATTTTTTGGGAGGACAAAAGAAAACAATACACAATAGAAACTGTAACTCATCTACAAATAGAAGACTCTGTATAAAATTATGCAACTATGGCACTGCACCAAGTACACATACTCAAATCAATCTTTCAATTCTACATATAATCGGATACTGTAAAAAAGTAGTTTAAAATTTAAAACAACTATTTTTATGTTTTCAATTGCTACTTAGTGTTATTTTTATTTCGATTAAATTGTACATAGACTGTTGGATATGGTTTCGAGGATGGTTTTGTTTAAGCAATAAAAATGAAAAAAAATTTTTTACTTTGATACCAGTAAATAAAACTGTTTAAAAAATAAATAACTGCTTAATTTAAATAGAAACTTATTTGATTCTAAAATATTTGAATTTCGATCATTTTTCTTCTAATATTGATCGTGTATGTTTATATATTAGCAAAAACACCAAATGTTTCTTTCAGAGTACATTTATATATGTACTCCTCTTCAGGAGCCTTCGTGCCTATGATAATATCTTGCGTTTTTATTAGAGAAGCATGCAAATGCTAGAAACACCAATTTTGCCAAAGAAAAGGAAAAGTTGATGATTTAAATTAATAAACTATTTTATGATCGATAATAAGGTATAATGTTTTTAATATTTTACAAAAAATTGCACCCTTTTGGATACACTTGCGTTACATGGACTCGACACTGAAGCAAGTCTATATATACTTCATAATATGACCAATAAATACATTTAGTACATCACATGATAATTTCTAGGATAGCTATTGAATTACTGCCCTATTTGGTATTGTAAGCATCCGCCCTTGACGACTGGAACTTACCTGGAGACGGGCACTATACTTTTAATAGCCAGAAGCTAAGAGTTGCGTCCCTTTCCTAGGGGCCGCTGTGGAAAGATGTCGATTGCTTAGTAGAGGCTCAGGGACGCATAAGGACGAAGCAGGCGACACAAGTTGCCCTCGCGGTACTTAAAGACTTCCTACTTGAAATGGGACCGTGTGTGACCTAGCGGTTATTTAATCCAGTGAATTGAACGATATTTTGGCGGATTTCTTCGCTGCAAAAATGGAGAGATCTACTGACAAGTTCTCTTATTGCAATCAGGCAAGGTTTGCAGCGGCATTTACAAAAACCATCATGTGGCATAGATTTCGGTTTTATAATCGATGCAAGAATTGCAAAGGCTAATAACGTGTTCAAACGTATGCTGATACACCCGAGCAAAAGGAAGTGGTGTGGGGCAACACCAAGCTCTCACTTACCCCGGTGATGATATATCCACAGATATTTTCATTAAAATAAGTTTGTATTGTCAAATGACATTCATGTGATATACTAAATATAGTATGACCTTTTCCCTCGGGAACAGTTATCTTATATAGTGTTGTATAATACCTCACAAGAATCCCAAACACTATAAGGGAACAGCTCCCCCCAGGAAAGGGCCATCATAAAATAACAGACTACTCCATCAACTGTACCGAGTAATGGATTCCTCGCTTTCTTGTATCGTATTTCATCAAATCTTAACTGTGATCAATATTTGAATGTATTTGTTACTCGTGAAATATTTATTGTAATGTATTTGTGTATGTGAAATATGCAAACATGCATTTGTAGACGTTAAATGTAGAAATCTTAAAATATTTGCTGTAATGTATTTGTGAGCCTGAAATATGTAATTCGTGAAATTTTTACTGGGATGTATTTATGGGCCGAAGTAAATGAAATGTTTATGGTTTTGAATTTATTGATGTATCATGCTTCATGTTATCATAACTGGAAACATCAGGAACATTCCTTTAGATAATATTAACCCTTATTAGTTCATAAATTTTTTCTTTAAACCATCTAATTGATAATTCGTTCCTGATGATTTGAAGAAGCGAAAAGAACGAAAACAAACTCAAACACACACTTACATTGAATGTATCTAGTGCCTCCTTCAATGATTAATCGTTGAAAATATGTATCTTCTTAATAACAATAAAATTGATTTCTCTCGAAATCTAAGATTTACTGAAATATTAAGTCTAGAAAATGTAAAATTGAGTATTAGTTATAGTTACGGATGAAATATAATTCAGTCCAGGGACATTGCAAGTGCACTCATCAGAGCGGTAACGAATTTACATGATCAATATTTTAGTGCTTTTCTCGGGTGGATGCTGGTCCGGCGCTGTTCCAAGCAGATGGGATGTTGCTCGATTGTGCAATAGGCTCCGATGAATTTCCTGGTTGTACTACTGGTACAGTCGAGGGATAGTCTGGAGGAGGGTAGACCTGCGGAGCGAAGTTGTTTGGCGCCTGGTAACCCTGCGGTAGGTAGCCATAGGTCTGTCCTGGTATCTGTTGTTGCATGGGTATGTCCATACGATTGCTCACTGTATATAAATGAAAATTGATTACAAAACAACAATTGTCGCTAACAGATACAATGAAATATCTGTTTAGTAAACGTCGTCATGTATTTAGCCAAAGTGTTCAAATTGAATATGCATACATAATGATTGTCGCAAGGTGTTCCGAAGAAAAAAGTACGATTTCGTTGATTTTCGGTTTTAATTTTGCTCGCAGATTTTACTGGCATTGTTTTGGAAGGTGGACGAATTAGGAAGTTTTTAATCAGAAAATTATTTGATCTGCGTGTATTGTCAATCAATGGTATTTAAAATTAGATTTAAGTTAATCTTTCGGTACAGAACTTGTTCCCTCTTATGTTTTGTATTTGAAACTCATAATAGAATAATTGGAAACGAATATTTATATAAGAATCGACATTTCTTTTCATTTTCCTGCTTGTATGAACGCAAATACGTTACATGTATACTCCACTAGGGTTTCATGGTAGGGGCGGGCTTCAATCTAATATGTTTGTAACCAGTTTGAATTGATACCGGCATGCACATTGAAAACATCTGTTCAATACTGATATTTACATTTCTAAATTTTTAATTATTCTTGACTTAAGCACTGATTTTCCCATATTTTCTCAATATTTTAGAGTCTGTATCGTCATTGCAAGCGAGATTCCTGTTACAGTCTAGCGTCACCAAACTATTTATCAATGCTGACCCAATTTTTATGGGAATGCTTATGGAGGAACTTGTAGTGGACATGTAAATGTGGTTAAATACAATACAACACATACCCATAGCAACACCATGTGGCCCGGTTGGTGCGGGGCCTACCATGACACGGTTGACTTTGTTTTTGTTTATATGACTGCAGACACAGCAGATCCCAATAATCATCACTACAAAGAAGGCTATGCCCCCGACAGTAGATCCAACGATTACACCAATCCTGTTAACAGAAAAAAG
>JAULCA010348456.1:0-12373 GCA_032360845.1 Crassadoma gigantea
TGAATGAAAGTTCATGAATGGTTTATACAAAAATTCCATATAAGGTTATAGGTGGAGACTCAATCAAATGTGCAGTTCAACGTTAAGCAAACTTCGTAGTATGAACGATCCCCTAGACACCTGCGTGACCTAACGCATGTGTCAAAAACAAGAGGCCCAATGGACCTGCATCGCTCACCTGGTATTAATCTCAAATTTGTAACCTAAAAAGTGATCCTAAAAAAAGCTACAAGCAATATATCAGTATTAATGACTAAAGATCTCAAATCATTTGATCCATGCATGTGACCTTGAATTTTCGAACAAGGTCATTATGTTCAACAAGCTTTAAACCTTTTTATTTTAGCATGCAACTTGCCAAATATCACCATCCTAGACCATTTGTTTCATGAGATGAGGACATTTACATATCTGACTGAATGGGACATTGAAAGTGGGTCGAGGTCATTCAAATGACTTGATATATATATATATATATTCTTTCATCCAAATATAAAAGTTTTCGGCCTTATGGTTATTCAGAATAAGTCGTTTGAAGATTAAAACAAATTTGACCCCTATGACCTTGAATATGAGTGAAGGTCATTCATTTGAACAAACTTGGTAGCCCTTCATCCTAGCATGCTACAGGTTCAATATCAGTACCCTTGGCTTTTTGGCTATTGAAAAGAAATCATTTGAAGATTTTGAGACATCTGACCCCTGTGACCTTGAAAGCTAGTCAAGGTCATTCACTTGAACAAACTTGGGAGCACACATGCTATAGGCCCAAAGCAGTACCCTGGACCTTTCAATTATTGAAAAGAAGTCATTTGAAAATTTTGAGACATCTGAGCCCTGTGACCTTGAAAGCAGGGCAAGGTCATTCATTTACACAAACTTGGTAGCCCTTTATCCAAACATGCTACAGGACCAAAAACAGTACCCTGGGCCTTTTGGTTTTTGAGAAGAAGTCGTTTGAACATTTTTAAGACATTTGACCCCTGTGACCTTGAAAATAGTTCAAAGTCATTCATTTGAATAAACTTGGTAGCCCTTCATCCTAGCATGCTACAAGACCAAAATCAGTACCCTGGGCCTTTAAGTTATTAAAAAGAAGTCGTCTAAAATATTTGAGACATCTGACTCCTATGATCTTGAAAGCAGGTCAAGTTCATTCATTTGAATAAACTTGGTAGCCCTTCTTCCAAACATGCTACAGGCCCAAAATCAGTACCCTGGGCCTTTTGGTTATTGAGAATAAGTCATTTGAAGATTTTAAGACACTTGACCCCTTTGACCTTGAAAGCAGGTCAAGGTCATTCATTTACACAAACCTGGTAGCCCTTCATTCAAACATGCTACAGGCCAAAAATCAGTACCCTGGGCCCATTGGCTATTGAGAAGAAGTTGATTGAATGGAAAAGTTGACGCCAGACGGACGGACGGACGGACGACTGACGCCGCACCATGGCATAAGCTCACTTGCCCTCCTGTTACCTTTACTTTTTACTTTTAAATCATCAGATTTCCTTGATATGTCCTGCTTTTTGCTCATTTTCAATCAACTCATTGAAAAAAAAAACTTACTCATTCATGTTTTATGCTAATTTTGATTGACTGACTGGTTTTACATCCGCTTCTCTATCAAATTGTTTGGTTATCCAGCAGACAAGTGTGCTAATGTTAAATCATTCAATATATAGGTTTATAGCGGGTCACCAACTGTTTAATATTCTGCCCCGCAAACACTTTAAGAGGTTCGCAGGTATGACTGTTATTAGAATAAAATTAATAGTGTAAGCTATGGGAGACTATGTTTTATCAATGCTTTTGATATTAACCTAAGGCAGTCAATGCAGACATACAAACATTTAAACACATATTCACAAAGCTGAGTCTGTTGATGAATATATTAGGGAAACAGAAACATCCACCATCTAGACACATTAAAAACCTGCCTATAAAAACCACAGAAGGACAGGGAAAACTATGGTTTTAATAGTCAGGTTTCATTGGAAAGTTTGTTCACTATATAAGAAACAGAATTTTTTGGTTTTTCTTTAATGTAGGACCCATTTTCAAAATTGGCATTTGCTATTAAATAAGCATAGATATTGAGATTTTCCAAGGAATATTTTCCAGTTTAAATTTATAGATGCACGATTTTGACAAGACAGGGTGGCCTCCTTCTGTTCATAGACGGATTACTGAAGGTTTAAAGAAAATAATACTTATTTGATTATTTGATTCTGGTATAAAATACACAGACAGGTGGTCTTATGTTACTGTAGCAGAATAGAAAACAACATTTGGGTTCCTCTGTAGATAGGTGGTCTTTAAAAGACAAATGACTTTCATAAACAGGTGATTTTTATGGAAAGTTGTTCTTTAAAACAGGTGGTCTTTATATACAATTGGCCATTTTAGACAGGTGACTTATAATTAAATATATAAAAGACATGTAAACTTAATAGACATGTGAACTTTATAGGCAGGTGACCTTTATAGACAGGTGAACTTTATACACAGATACACAGGTGAACTTTATAGTTATGTGGTCTTTATACACAAGTAACATCAACGACTATAGATACATGGTCCTTATAGAAATATTGTGACTGTATTATGTACAGATAACACAATCCTGGCCTTATATAGAAATGGATACAGAATTTAAAATACAAACTTTACCTAGCTCACAAAAACTCAGAATAAGGTTACATAACTGATATTCATCAATCTGTTTGATCTAAATGTTGACTTGCAGGGGGTCTTTTTGTGAAGAAAACCAGATTACCTGGAGAAAAACCCATGTGGTTGGGCAGGTAATTTACCATACCATTTAACGTATCATTGGTTAGAGGCGAGTATGCTATTCACTGTGCCACCAAACCACCCATGTGAAACTGGAGAGGAAAAATGCATATACATGTATACAGACGTTTTTCGATGCACATCTCACTCTTCGTATCTATTTGGTGTATTATTGTGGCCATCGCAGTGTGTGTAATATTTTGTCCTTTACATGGGTAATTTTGTACAGACATAATGATATTATCAAAATATCTATAACAAGAGGCCCAATAGCCCTGCATCGCTCACCTGGTATTAATCTCACACTTGTCACCTTAAAAGTTATCTTAAATAAAGCTACAAGCATTTTATCGGTATTAATGACTATAAGTCATTCAAAATAACCTATGGAAAGATTTTAAATCATTCAATCCATGTGACCTTGATTTTCAAACAAGGTCATTATATTGAACAAACTTTAAAGCCTTTTAATTTTCATTTCAGCATGCAACTTGCCAAATATCACCATCCTAGACCTTTTGTTTCATTGAGGTAATTAACATATCTGACCAAATGTGACCTTGAAAGTGGGTCAAGGTTATACAAATGACTTGATAGCCCTTCATTCAAATATCAATTTTGGGGGCCTCATGGTTATTCAGAAGAAGTTGTTTTGAAGATTTCAACATATTTGACCCCTGTGACCTTGAATATGTGTGAAGATCATTTATTTGAACAAACTTGGTAACACTTCATCACAGAATACTACTGGCCATTTGACCCTTGTGACCTTGAATATTAGTGAAGGTCATTTATTTGAACAAACTTGGTAGCACATCACCCCAGCATGATACTGGCCAAATATTATCATCCTGGGCATTTGGGTTCTTCAGAAGAAGTCGATTAAAGATTTTAACATATTTGACCCCTGTGACCTTGAATATGAATACAGGTTATTCATTTGAACAATCTTAGTAGCACTTCATCCCAGCATGCTACTGGCCAAATATTATCCCCCTGGGCATTTTGGTTATTCAGAAAAATTTGTTTAAAGATCTTAGCATTTTTCACCCCTGTGATCTTGAATATGAATAAGGTTAATTCATTTGAACAAACCTGGTACCCCCTCATCCCAGCATTCTACAGGCCAAGTATCTGTACAATAGGCCTTTTAGTTATTGATAAGAAGTCGTTTGAAGATTATGAGACATTCGTCCCCTGTGACCTTGAAAGCTGGTCAAGGTCATTAATTTGAACAAACTAAGTAGCCCTTCATCCTAGCATGCTACAAGCCCAAAATCAGGTAACCCTGAGCCTTAAAGATATTGAGAAGAAGCCGTTTGAAAATTTTGAGATATTTGACCCTGTGATGTGACTTTGAAAATGGGTAAAGGTCATTTACTTGAACAAACTTGGTAGCCCTTCATCCAAACATGCTACAGGCCCAATAACAGTACCATGGGCATTTTGGTTATTGAGGAGAAGTTGTTTGAAAAATTTAAGACATTTGACCCCTGTTACCTTGAAAGCAGGTCAAGGTCATTAATTTTAACAAACTTGGTAGTTCTTCATCCTAGCATGTTACTGACTAAATATCATTATCCCCAGCCTTTTACTGTAAATTTGCACGTATAATGCACACTTTTTTAGGTAAAAATTGTCATGTCAAGAAGGGGATGCGCACTATACGCAGGAACAAGTAGTTATTCAGAAGAAGTTGTTTATAGGCTTTCAAGACAATTGACCCTTGTGACCTTGAAAGTGGATACAAGTCATTCATTTTAATAAATTTGGTAGCCCGTCATCCAAGAATGCTACAGGCCCAATATCAGTACCATGGGACTAGATTTTGAGACATTTGACCCCTGTGACCTTGAAAGTGGCTAAAGGTTATTTATTTACACAAACTTTGTAGCCCTTTATCCCAGCATGTTACTGCAGGCTCAATATCGGTACCATGGGCATTTTGGTTATAAAGAAGGTCATTTGAAGATTTTAAGACATTTGGCCCCTGTGACCTTGAAAGCTGGTAAAGGTCATTCATTTGAACAAACTTAGTAGCCCTTCATCCAAACATGCTATACATGCCCAATATCAGTACCATAGACATTTTGATTATTAAGAAGGAGTCGTTTGAAGATTCACTTGAACAAACTTGGTAGCCCTTCATCCAATCATGCTACAGGTTTTAAAGGTTTTGAGACATTTGACCCCTCAGACCTTGAAAGTGAGTCAAGGTCATTCATTTGGACGAACTAGGTAGCCCTTCATTCCAGCATGCTACAGGCCCAATATCAGTACCCTGGGCCTTTTGGTTATTGAGAAGAAGTTGATTGAATGTAAAAGTTGACGCCAGACACCGGATGGACGCCGCACCATGGCATAAGCTAATGGTCACTTGCGCCTCGGCAAATTGCGTAAATGAAACAGTGAGTAAGTATTACACATTTTACACTCCATATACATTAGCTTGGGTGTGGTAAAATGTGAATGCTTTCTCAAAGGCATTTAAAAGAAATTGATCTCTGACAGAGATAATGTCAACACTTCGGTATAAAGGATACAGGTGGTACAAAAACATTTCAGGTTTATGTATACCCATGAAAAATCACAGCCCTTTTACAAGTAAAGATATAAATCTGTTTTGATTGATAGAATCTGTATATAGTAGATTTGATTGATAGAATCTATATATAGTAGATAATAAATAAACAAGTCTTTGTGAAGGAAAATATAGAATGAAATAATGTCTGTCAGATCTGTCAGATATATATATTTAACAATTACTATTACCAATGAAAAGTTTATCAGAAATCAAAGGAAACTGATATAAATCATATTAAAATTGCTTGTTAATTTTATTCTTAAACAGTTTCTTGGTAGATACATGTAATTAGGTAGATGAGTTAACATAGCACCATAACAGATTTAATACTTAAATAATAATAATAATGAAGAGTTTATTCCGATAAAGACATGTGTTACAGGGTTTAGCAACCAATGTAACCCCTACTTGTCGTATCCATTGGCAAGGAATCTTTCCAGGCCTGGGTACCAGTTATAATTAAGTATAAACAAATAGTTATCAATGTTGTTCACAATATATTTTTTTAAACTTATAAATAGTGAAACAGTTATCAAATTAAATCATTGTAATCATGCAGGAAAAGTATTTATTTAAGGTTACTGTCAATTTGGGAAAACCATGTGTTATTTATTATTTGGGTGACAAATTAATTAACGCTCGATCCTCATCCTTGTTTCAAAAGCGTTTGTGTTTCTTATTTTGGTTCAATTGTCTGTCGCCTATGAAAATTAAAACATAAATTGAAGCCTACATAATAGACAGACATCAATAATTATAATTAGATGAATTACACACTGGTAATTGTGGTCTATTGTTCGCGTTTCATACCTATAAGGTATTTCACATCCCCACAGGTAAATTTACCCAGAGGGCAGAGTTTGTTGATCATGCAGGGTGTGGATCTTAGTGAACAATAAAAGCCTAGCCTAATAACGGTCTAATGTGTAGCTTCACCGAACACACCAAACAGTACTAGGGGGGTGTCACACTATCAACGTGGTCAATTTTTTTTACTTCTTACAAAAACTCTGGTGACAGACAAGGGGGCGTAAATTGAAAATTCACAACATTATTGAGAGTAAATTAAACTCAAAATGATCTAACTCCTTAAAAATACCCACAACCTACAATCTTGCTTGTATGCACACAGAGCATATTACTTAAATCTAAGAGGACACTAACTTTTAAAAGGCTGTATAAAGTAGAACAAGGACTCAAACTATCGTTTGTGTCAAAAATAATGTTGGACCCGCTACCAGTTTCTCCCTGATCTGTTGAGAGTAACGTCATATATCACAGTTAAGCCAACCATGCACACAGTATTTAAAAAGCCTATAATTACTTTTACATAGAATTTAAATCCGGAGCTACGTCCTTCTTGCTCATTCAAACTGAAAATCAGGGATTGGCTTAGTCAATTAGGATTTGTCATCAACACAGATATGAAAAAAAGTTTTATATTGAAATTGAGGAATTGCATCCTATATTTCTTCCATACAAAAGTGTCACCCTGGTGACAAACTAGCTGGGCTAGGGAGGATTTCTCTTTGGGTTATCAGTAGAGCATAAAACTGTGACCCAGAAGTAATGACCCCTGGCTGTTTCAGAGGGATCAGACAAATATAATTATTTTGGTATGACATTATGAATTTGGTACTGAAAATTTTAGCCCATGACTCATACACTTACCCTGTGTGTCATTTGGCCGGATTATGCTTATATAATGGTCTAATCAATTTCATACTTTAAAGTATTGTATTGGAATTCTTCACTCAGTTATAAAATTACAAGGATATCTCATTTACCATTGATGTATTTCTAGACCCTTTTCTCTTCTCTTATAAACAACAAATTCTTTTTGATATCCCCTTCAATATAATAAATACCTACTTAATGCCAAAATGTATCCATATACTATATACATGTAACAGCAGCAGTATAAAAACAGGTTTTTCTACGTTTGGTACATCATACAATGCATGCATATTATTACAACCTGTTGACACAAGAAAATAAAGTGCAACTATTTTCTCTTTAGTATGATTACACCAATGATTGGCACTTCTTAAGGACTTCCCACCATTCGTAATACACATTTTTCCTTTCGTATTTTCGTGTGGTCATTTCCGTATTGCGTATCAGGCATAACTGTAGTGTAAATTATAGTATCACCGGGTAAATAATAGTACACATGACGATGATACCCGATATCAAGACTTAACTTGGAAATGTGTAAGCACACGTACTTCAGAAATAAAGCTAGCTTATGATACAACGACATTAATTAACTCACGGGAAGACACTGACATAAGATCAGATGATTTTAAGAAAGTCGTATATAAGGCGCATGGAATGCAGACTGATGTGTTTTGTTTACCGACCTCACCTGTACATATCACGTGCTAAAATTAGTTCACAAGCTCTTGGTTGCTACAACTTTTGTTGTCGAGCGAGTTACGCTCTGTCAGATAATTACAAACCTCTATTTTCACAGAGTTATTGCAACACATTTGTTGAACGATTTGTAAAGAGGTTTGTAAAATATCAAGATCCATGTAATATACAAGTGCATGTGCGTGCACATGATAACGGCATACCATGCAATAGCCTAAGGTTACATATGTACCAGACTGGTAAATATACCATGCGTAAGCAGGCTATGGAATGATGTTTAAAGTGTAAATGATTGAGAGTAATTTTTTTCCAAAAATAAACAGTTAATTGACAATTAAATATTGTAATTTAATTTATTTCTGTCGTTTTTAGTAGAGTAAAAAAAATAAGTGTCATCGTATAAATTCTATCCCTCTGCAAAAAGTTCTGATTTTTTCAAGTCAGACAACTCTAATCAGGATCAAAATTATTGTAAAATGTAAAATAAATTCAAAATAAAGACTTTGTGTGTATTTAGTTCAATTTCCCACTCTTTTTGTATGAAACTATGTGTCCTGTTTGCTTTTAGTTTGTAAATAGTAACTTTTATCAATATAAATTCAATAAAAAGTGCTTTTTGTAACATGTTGTGGATATTTCATGATAAATAAAATATTTGTAGGGTTGATAAGCAATGTTTCTTTTCATTATTTTATTGTTGTAACAGTTTAGAACAATGCCACATACTCAAACAAGAGGCACAGAGGGCCTGTATCACTCACCTGTTTCTTTTGTTACATGAAACTGACATGTAGGTAACTTTAGACTAAATTTGGCAACTAGAAAACAAGACATTTTAATATCTCTAAAAAACTGTTAAGTTTTTGTTGCTTGAAATTTCAAACTTTTAATTTTGAAGCTTTTTACCCACGTTGACCTTTGACTACAGCTAGCACTTTCAAGTTGACATTTGACCACCTTACTGTTACAAAGAAAATGATTCACAGCTGGTCTACATGACATACTAGAGTATCATGACTCTAGAAAAAATGCATCTTAGGATATCGTTTTTAACATATTTGACCCATGTGACTTTGAAGGTAGGTCAAGGTCATTTAAATGTGGAAACTTTATAGCACTCCATCCCAGGTGCCTACTGCCCAAACATCATGAACCTATGCCTTATCAAACTTGAGAAGATTGTTAAATTTTTTAACATATTTGACCCTGTGACCTTGTAAGTAGATCAAGGTCATTTTCACGAGGAAACTTTATAGCACTCTATCCCATGTACCTACAGGTCAAATATCATGACCCTAGGTCCCTTATTTCTTTAAAAGAAGTTGTTCAAAGGAAAAAGTTGACGGACCAACGACGGACGATGGATGACGGAAGACAAACAACAGACGACAGACCTGTGGGCCAGGTAAGCTAAAAATGTGAAAGTGTTGAATTTAACAAAAATTCAATTTGAAAAGTCTTGTGTACAGGATGATTACTATTGTGTATACTGAAGTAACTGAAATGTGAATGAATATCAGACAGTGCCTTCATTGCTGGGAAATATACAGATGTCTTGGTGTGTTATACATACATGCCATATCTAACGATTTTGGCGTGAGACTCACGAAAATTGCTTCAGAAAAAACCCTCACGCCGGGAGACGCATTTCTCACAAATTTTCAATTGGTCTCACTTAAAGTAACAAAATTTGGTCAATCTTAGTGAATAATCAATATCTACATAGATTCACACTGACCTTGGTCACTGAGAGGTCTGTTAGACACATGCCATCCACTTAAATTACAGGCCAGACCAATTAGCAGCATAGGTGTGAAATAAGTGAATGGCTTGGTGACTTGCTCACCGATGTGTGAACTGTTCAGCAACCAAATCAGGGATCGGGTGATCCAGTGGGGTTATTTGCTAACTAGTGTGTGATGACAGTTGATATAAACATTTAACAGCAGCATAAGAGCTGCTAGTTAACTCATCACAATCGTGGTTTGTTGGAGGTGACTATAAAATCGAAACTGGAAACAGACACTGAATCCGGAATTTATATTTCTTGCCGTCGGGATCGAATTGAGTGTTTATGAAAATAACATTAACACAGGAAAACTATTTTTATCACAATTATATATATAAAAATTGTGGAAGTAGAAGTTATTCGTTAACTTTTTGTTCAACAAATGAATATAAGATGTTGTCAATGTTTTGAGATTTTTTTTCTTTACCTGGGTAACAATAACATCCCTCTATAAGTTATTATTCATTTGTTTGCTTTTGATGGAAGTATTGTGATTTATTTACTTTAAAATGTTGATAGTTTTATCTAGACCGTATGTCACATGTAAACTTCCCTAAAATCCTTATAAATATCAATAAATCTTCGATTTGGGTTGTAACAAGGTAATTGGAGGCTTCAGAATAACACAAATGAGATAATACTATGATATATACAGTATAATTTATGTTTTAAATGTCTCACGAATTCCTCACTAATTTAGAGAAAAAATCTCACTATTTTTGACCAAATCTCACTAAAAAAAATTCACTGATCTCACTAATTTGCACTAGAAAGTTATGGCATGTATGGTTATAGCATATAGGCAAGGTTATTACTTGAATTTTAGTTGACATATTTCTGATATACATTTGTATACATACATAAACATTTTTCAGCCTCACACACGCTGTCTTAATTTAAGGGACTGGCCGTGTAGGCTAAGTATTAAAATGACAACATCCTGTCTGCCTTCTCAGCTATATGTTACCGACTGATCTCAGGTACCTCAGGTCTAGTTGAAGGTCAAAGTACACAACACAAGAAATAGAATAAATGTACACAGGTCTAATCTGTCCACACCCTCTTGGCCTCAGGGCTCGGCCCCGCCATCATCTCAACAATGAAAGACTTCTGTGATTCTAGGTAGACCCCAAGTCTACTTCAAGGTCATGTCAACAAAAAACATTAGGATAATGAAGATGGATTTAGAGTTCGAGGCAAGAGGAAACTTGCTGTCTTTAAATCCAACAGATCACCATTTGTTATTCTGATTCATGAAATTGTAGTAAGAATTTATAAATATCATACCAAGTTTGTAAATTTATAATTAACAGTCACTCAACCATAATTGTTGACATTCCCAATAGGCTATTTATGATGGACATTTTAAGCCATATTTTTACATAGTCTTTAAATATCATCAACTCGATCTGCTTGTCTATAAACTTAGTCCACAAACCTAAGGTAGCTTTATAATGATATGTACTTCAATACATGTAGGAAGGCATTAACCATGTACAAAATTACAATCTTGTCTTACAGATGAATCGGCATGGTTACAAATTTGCAAATTTCTTCTCTTACTTTTTTTCCAGCAATTTCTTAGCTCAGTCTACAGCCGAATACAGGATGTTGTAAAATTTAGGTAAAAATCCCACAAAGAACTTTGTTAACATTAAAAAAAATCATGTCCTACATTTCTTTTATTAGCATATAAACTGGTGCTAACACATTAACTGCATAATACAGCAGTAAACAGTTTTTTATGAAGGCAAAAAATAATGAAAATGCATGATTTTTTTTAATAAGCTAATTAATAAATCACTTTCAATATCCCAGTCCAAAATATTTTATGGTATGAACACCTGTAATGTTTATCCAGGAAAAAAGTATCAATTACAAAATTATTACACTTGGCTATGCAGTAGTATCACAATAATAAACCATGACCAGGGGCCATAAAAACTTGAAAGAGAACCAGGCTGCGTCTTCAAAGTACAGTAAAACCTCAACATATATATAAGGCCCTTCATTCTATATTCACCGCCAACACATTCCTAGGTCCTTTTTTTCTCTTTTTAAAACTTCTTTTATAAGATACCCTAATTTCTGTTGCAAAACCCCTTTATATTACTAACAAGTCTGTAGACTAATATGGGACTTAAGTAAATTTTATAAAGCCCAAGGGCTAACAAAACTTTTCACTATTTACTATGAAAATATCGCTTGGGATAGTATTTATCAATATCTCTGCCTCTGGCCTAGTACTCTAAATATGAACATGAACACCCACCCCCTGTCTCAAGATAAAGATGATTGCAGAGGTCAAGGTTACTGCTTTAGGTGGCATTATGCAAGGTTCTCCTCTTGTCTGGATTAAAACATTTCTAAAAATAGATTTGTGAGGTTATCTGTGTATGTCTTGCCTTTAAGCATTAACCAAATAAGGGTGAGGTTCCTGGTGTTTATATGTGTACAAGACTAGATCTCATGAGCCTTGCTGCATCCTTGGCCTTTCTGATTTGCTCTTCTTTTTGAAGATGTCTGGTGTCAACTGTGTTGTAATCTTAAAGTTGTGTAAATATGGTGTAAACTTTGCTGACATTTTTGATTATGTCAAATAAGTTTTTCTCACACATTTTGTGATCTGTGGAGAGTCTAGTAATTAAGGTTTCATCTAGGTTAATCAGTAATCTTTGTTTCATACATGCTATGTGGAAAATTTGGACATTTTCCTCTGTCAGCTTATATCAAGAGTCATACATTAATGAATATGTAACCTCTGACTTCCTGTTGAAGTTGATAAGTGGGGAAATGTTCCTAGGGTTGATAGGTGGGGGGGGGGGGGG
>JAULCA010348789.1:10473-21314 GCA_032360845.1 Crassadoma gigantea
GCCCTCGGAGACATTGAAATAGCTATAAAGACTCTAAAGATGGGAGACAGATCGGAGAACCCAGTAGATAGACACTATCATTCACTTAAGTGTAAAATGGAACCAATGGATCACAAATCAGACGACTTCAAGGTAAGTTGCTATCTGGTTCTCAGTCTATATGAACGGCCAGAGTTAAAAGTTGGCTAGAGTTGTATATGAGGGTCTGACCATCCACGATACTCCAGGGGTTATGCTCATATTTGCTTTCTGCACACTCGGAATATGTCATAGCAAACTTTAAGTTATGATTGGTCTCTGGTGAAGAGAAACTCTTTATACCTTAAAGAGCATTTTTGAAAAAATACAAATGAAATATAAAGACAAAAATTCTGTGTTCAAAGAGTGAGTAAAAATACCACAAGACGAGAAAATGATTCAAACACCGGACCACCAACAGAGTACAGACGCTCTAGCCAATTGAGCCACCTTGGTCAGTGGTAATACAATGGCTCTGTCCCACTACTATTCAGTCTTTTTGTATTACAGAGTTATCTGCTATTGTGAGCAGGTATTGATTGTTGCATCATTTGTTTGTGAGAGTAACGTTATGATTTTTTTGAGAAAATGATGTACTTCTCTCACACAAACCAATACGAAAAGAAAGAGTTCTGTTATTGCCATAAACAATATAAAGGGGAGGTAACTCTTTATGAAAAACTACAGTGGAATTCTCCAGTGTTTTACTTGCATTGGGACAGGTATCCTCAACTTGAGTAAGTTATATGTTCATTCAGTGAAAGCAGCTATAGTATATATTATATATGTGTTGTGTTTTAGATGATAACAGATTACTTACACAATACTCACGCCGCTACACATAACCAATACAAGTACCAAATACTCGACGTTTATGAGATGGAAAAAGAAGGAGAGGCTGCTGCCTTCAAAGATTATGGAAATAGGTATGATGCCACAAGTAATTTCATTTCAACCAATTTTATGTAGTAAATAAAAGAAATGACTGTAAGTCTACCCTAAAATCTTGACAATAAGCTACAGTTTATTTTCAGTAAGGAATCTAATACTCATTTTCAAAGCTAACCTATTTTCGAAACAGTTACATTTTCAAAGTCATTTAAACTGAAGTCATTTAAACAGCATTCAGTGGTATATATTTAAGTGTTTCTGTTTTGTGTGGAAAATAATAAAAAATGTTTATGAAATGGTTGCAAAAATAAAGTGTTGGTGGTGGTTACCAGTGAGACATGTTTAGGCAAACAACATTCCCAGGCATACTTTGATGGCTGGTCTGTTTTCAAGACATTTGACTGCCATGATTCCTAGGCTGATTTTCAAATCAGACTTATCATCGAGATTGTAGGATATTCCACAAAATCTTTTATGTTAATGCTAATGTGTAAATAATCCTGCAAAGTCTGTATAGGAAAACACATCTGTTTTGGCATAAACAAAACACTGAACAATTGAAAGTTCTTTTTTAACAATAATACACTATGTAAGTACATGTAATATTATGTAAGTAACAACTTGATTTGCTTTATCATAATGTAACATGTTGTTCCTCCTAAGATGTTGTGTTATTACATCTTTCATTCAACATTTTTATGCCATAAATCTGTCTGCAGTTTACATAGGTTTACAAATAATATTAAAGTTACAAAGTTGCAAATATTTGAAGATTCAACTGAACGCTTTTGGGTCAATTATAAATTATATTTTTTCTTCTAAAGGTAGGAGGTCACCTTTAGCAGTTCTGAGTATTTCTGGTGATAAATTTGTGACGTTCTTGTTTTCTCTGGTGTACAGAATGTTACTGTGGCACGGATCACGTCTTACAAACTGGGTTGGAATCCTGAGTCAAGGACTACGGATAGCTCCGCCGGAGGCTCCAGTCACAGGTTACATGGCAAGTAGTCTGCTGACAACCAAACCACAGCCTTAAGCATGCTCAATCGCTACATGTAATAGGTTTCCATATTGAAAATATATTGGATATTGCAGATTATTGTAGTATTTGAGTCAAAATTTTGATTTGAAGTATATGGGGTAAAAAATTCTGTAGAATTCTTATGTTGATGCAGTCCTGGATCGTTATCGTCTGCTGGATAACTAAACTACTTGGTAGTAAATTTCAAGTGGACATAGAATTACAAACAAACAACAGAAAGATCATGTTTTACGAATCAATCAAAGAATACTTACATAGAGGATAAAAAAATACTCATACCCATATTGAAAATGTCATTAAAATATTTCATTGTGGCTAAATTATCTGTAAGGGTATTAACATTTAACTCATAAACTGGAATGCAAATTCAATGTGAAATTTATCTGAAAGATCATTTAGACATATTGACATTTAGCTGACTTTACACAATTAAGGGGCATACTTAGTTATAATTTAGTTGACATTGGCAGTTATGTAACTTGCTTTTTATCTGGACTCGACAGACTGGTTATGGGGAGGTTGGGGTACATTGTCCTGTGTCCTCTGGGTCGCGGGTTCGACACCTAAGTTGGGAAGTCGCGAGATACTGGCCGATGGCTGGTGGTTTTCCTCTGGGAACTCTGGCTTTCCTGCACCACCAAAACCTAGCAAGTCCTTAAATGACCATACTTGTTAATAGGACGTAAAACATAAACAAACAAACTTTTGTCGACTGACCTTTACAGTCTTGTAATTACATGTACGTAGCATACGGTTTAGCTGAACTCGACAAACTAGTAAGGGGCATACATTGTTAGGTGACATTGACATTTATTATTTAGGGGGAATACCATGTTATAATTAGTTGATATTTCTTTTCAGAAATAAGGGGGCATACATTGTTGGCATACATTGTTGGAAATTAGGGGCTGATTTGTTAACTGACCTTGAGATTCAGTGAAAAGGGGGGATACTTCGTAAGCGGATTTTGACAGTCACGATAATTAGGGAGATTACCTTGTGAGGTGGGTGTTGATGTGAAGTGTGTTATGTACTGTGTTGGTTGACTTCTCCTTTCTTTTTCTACAGTTTGGTAAGGGTGTGTACTTCGCCGACATGTCTAGTAAAAGTGCGAATTACTGCTTTGCCACAAAGACAAAGAACACAGCACTCATCCTTCTGTGCGAGGTAAAGTTTAAAACATAACATCTGTATTTTAAAAATTAGTAGGATGCAATGAATTATATGATAATTTCCTGAAATAAAGAAATGATCCTTGCTTTATTTCTGATGTTCTACACCAGATTCAAAATAAAATTTGTTTCAAAATATCGCATAATTTTTGGGAACTAATAAGTCACCATTTAGACAATATTAGATAATTAGAAAGAAACAGAGAACATAAACATTGTCTCTTCACAGGATCACATGCAAACATGTGACATACTCCATATCTAATTTAAAAAAGACAAAAAAAAAATGGGAAGGGGCAAGTACACTAGCAGATTTAATTTCAAGATCAGCTGATCTGTATTATTGCTACTTCTCAGAATAGAAAGTGGAGTGATCAAAGGTGCTTTTTCTGGTATATGTGGTAAAAATTATACGTATGTACAATGAAATTTTTGAATTATTTCCAGGTCTCTCTTGGACAGACAAATGATTTACTCAATGCTGACTATAATGCTGCCAATCTGCCACCAGGCAAACACAGCACAAGGGGCCTCGGCAGGATAGGACCAGATCCAGCCTCCACCAAAACTCTGTAAGTCACTTCTCCCCTGTCTGATACTTTGAGGTCAAGGTCAATTATGATACAAAAGATGATGTTGCAATGAACTAAGGTGGAGATCAAAAATGATATTGTGGTAAACAATGGACAAAGGTCAAACAGGATGGTGAAGTTAACAAAGGTCAAGGTCAGATACGAGGGTGCAGTAAACAAAGGTCAAGGTCAAATACGATGGTGCAGTAAATAAAGGTAAAAACAAAAGATGATGTTACAGTGAACTAAGGTCAAGGTCATAGATATTATGGTAAGCATTATGGGCAAAGTCAAACTGAATAGTGCTTCAAAATAAGGTCAAGGTCAAATATGGTACAGTAAACCAAGGTCAAGGTGACGATGATTGTGCTGTAAACTAAATTAAAGATTTCATCACCAGGTACTATACTCATCATATTCTCACAAGCATAAACCATTTCCTCGATATGCTGTATGAAACTCACATTTAATTTTGATCCACTTTGGGGATGATACAGAGAAAAGCATAAAGATTTGTACTTTTAGTACAAATCAGCAGGCAGAATGCTAAATTCTACTAGCCCATGCTATATATCTGCTTAGTAGATATTGAAAGTTCCACTAGCACTGACAGAAGATCTACCAGCCCTGGGCATAGGACTTGTTGAATTGTACACCCCTGGCAATACCTCAACCAAATAAGTATATTTAAGATTCCTTAATGTCTAGTGAAAGGCTGTGCCATACTGTCAGTATGTTATTTCTCACCATCAAATGGGAATGAGTAATTTTCACTCTAGCAACTTCATATCTTTAGGGTTTTGGTCAAACTTATTAAGATGGTCAAATATGAGAATACTTTAAATGGTTTCATTTTTCAGGGTTACATTGTCTTGGTCACTGTTACTATTTATGGAAATTTCTTCAACAATGACACTATGTTTGCATAGGAATGGAGGCATTCATACTTTACCTACTACCTAATTCAAATTGGGTGAAAATTGAAAACTGTTTTTAAACTTTTTAAACAATTGACATTGTTGAGATTAACTCATGTCTGTGTTTATGTTTCAGAACCGACGGCACACTTGTCCCACTTGGTAAAAGTAAAGACACTGGAGTGAAAAATCCCAAAGGATACACATTGAACTACAACGAATTCATCGTGTACGACACAAAACAGATCCGAATGAAATATTTGGTTCAAGTGAAGTTAAATTTCAAGTGACAATTTCAAATAGTTGTTCTGAACATTTTCTGATAATGTTAATGATATTAATGTCAACTGATAAAATGTCTCATCAACTTTAAATTTTAAGTTCACAGTGGAGTCTGTCTAAGACACTGTTCCTAAGTCTAAGTTTACAGTAAAGTCTGTCTGAGAGACCACTCCAAAGTCAAAGTTTAAAGTGTACAGATGAGTCTTTGAGAGACTGTTCTTAATTTTAAACTTGAAATATACAGTGGAGTCTGTTCAAGAGACTGCTCCTAAGTTTAAACTTAAAGTGCACTGTGGAACCAAGTGACCACTCCTGTTGGGCAATCATCTCTTAAGAGACCTCCATTTCGTCAACCCTCTAAGTAGTTCACCTTACAATAACTCTATTTAGAGACCATCTCTATAAAGAGACTACTTTTGAGCCAACTAGTTGAAAGAAAATCATCAGATAAAAAATGGTAGTCTCGATACACTGGAAGTTTGGTGTAAAGATTTCACAGATTGAAGTTTTGCTTTCTGTAAAGAGAATTGTAATAGCTGAGTTTTTTCTGTACAGACATTTTTCTAAGCAGGTTAAAGGTCAAAGGTTAGACTCTGAATGCTGACTTTGGAAAACAAATCCTGTCATGTAAAAGTATTTTGAATCATCTTAAAGAATGTAAAGTTTTGCTGACAATGGAAGGTCTGTCAAATATTTTTCATTCATTTCTAATCATATGCACTATAGATGCGAACGTCCAGTGTACAACTTAACCTAATGTAAAGCTGTGTTCCAGACATTCTTTCCTTTAACAAAAGATGATATTGTGAAGTCTAAAGATGGGGTAGATGTCTATCAATAAACATTATTGACATATTTGAAAGTTGATGGGGACCATTGTCATGTATTTCTCTGATTTAACATTAGTTTCAGTCTTATTTCTTTGAAATTTTAGATTCCATATTTTGATAGATGTGTTGCTTTTTTGTACTAGACGCATTAAAAATCCTCTTTGGATAGCTACCTTTCCATAAGTTTCATTGATTTCCCCCCTTCCTTAAGAAAACGAGGATTTTGGATGGGGGGGGGGAGGGGAATATCTGCTGCACCTAGTGGCTCTGGTTCACAAATAATACGTTAAAATACAGTTAAAAGAATTAATGCCTGGCTATAATTGACCTATGAGATAATATTTCACATTAAAATGCAGAATATACAGCAATTTAAAAAATTCAAATCTATTCACATTACAAATACAGGTTTTTAAACCTGTCTGGTAGGGTTACTGTACTAGAAGCATTTCAAGTCTTGTTTGGACAGCCAACTTGTGATAATTTTGATTTATTTGCGTTGAAACCTAGCTGGTATGATTAATAATCACCATGATGACAATCAAGTAAACTGGTCTGTTATTTTTTATCGAGGACACATTCATTTGAATATCCCAGTGACTTAAGTTTTGTGACAGAAGCTCCACTGTATCATGGAAATTCTATAAGTTTTTTTTTTCTGCAAAAAAAATAAAAGTTGTACATGTACTTGAATGTTACTTGAAGCATTTGCTTGTACACAGCAGCAAGGAAACCATTTCAGTATTTAGTTAGTCATAAAGGAACATAACATTGTAGAGATGGCGGACATGCATAATACAAACCTTTAGGTTATGCCATATTGCTGGATATTATGTGTTATTCCTGTACAAATCATCTCAACTTTTCAGGAAATTATTTAATGAAAATTTTTATACTAACTTTAACTGAAGTTTTCTGCACATTATACTGAAAAACACATACATTTTGATTCCACAGGAATGCAGTATTTGACCTGAACTAACTGTATGAACATGTACACACTTTTTTTTTTATATTTGAAAATCTGCTACCTAAGACAATGTTGAGTGTTTTCATGTCTCTAAAGATGGCAGTGTTTGACATATAAAAGGCTATTTCTAGATATGTAGGTACTCCACTTCAGATCTTGTTGAATTTACTCTTAATCTGTGGACCGTGGCAATTCAGTCTTGATGATATATGCTATTATATATATTTAAGGCTCTCTCTAGAATTCAGGGTATTCCTTAGTAGACACTCCAGTGTACTGTGAACTACCTGATATGTGAGAATATACCGATTCTAGTTATTATGCTGCCCACTTATTTGTGAGAATTTATATCTACAAAATGATATACAATTTGTATTAAATTTTTGAATTTAGACTTTGTAAGATATTTGCAGTATAGAAATTTCGAAAATAGATACTTTGTCTTTTTTTGAAATTTTGACATTGGTTATCGGGCTATTCATACTGCTGTAATGAACATTCGATAGTGGAAAGTGTGTACCTGTTTGCATATACATTGTATAAGTAGAGATAAACATAATTATGTTTATATTTCTTGTTTCATCTTACCTGAGTATAATATTATGAGCTATTTAAACTTCTTTTCATGGGATAATTTGTGCCTCATAAAAACATTTGAGTGATTCATTGTAGATCAAGTATGTTTTGTAGTACACATTTTAATTGTTCAAACTGAAAAGTCATATTTGTTCATGTCTGAAATTATTTTCATTAGAATTGTTTTGTTAATAAAGGAATACTTCTTTTATATAGTAGAAAGTTGTTCAGCAATTTTTATTTCTTACTTTCCTTTTGGCAGAATTCATGAATTAATCAAATTATCTTCCATAGACAATGATGTGAAAGAATTTAATACTTTTATACAGATAATGATTGTGAAAAAATTGAAAAACTTCAGTGAGACAACAGTTGACAACCATACAATATTCCAATTGTGACCAATCTGTAACCTTTGAATATATAACTTTGACCTTCAACTGGTCTTGAGGTTGTGCAGAAATTTCAAATGAAATCGAATGGACACACACTTCCACACATCTCAGGATATTTTGACACAATTTTATTATTTAAAAGGTACATGTAATTTTCTACACATAATAAAGTGATTGTTTATAAAAGGTGAGAACAGCTCTAGTACAAGATGTGCCAACATTGACCTCTGTCTTTTGATACAATTTTTTGTTTATTCCTGTTTAATAAATATAAAAAAAAAATCGCTTAGTTGGTAAAACTGTAAGGGCCAAAATACTCCAAAATCTGGTTTTGATGGGAATTCAATTGGAGGTAACATGGTATTCGGAGAAATTGACAGAATTTTGATAACTATAGCAATTGATTCCTTAATGTTTTAACTATGAGACAAAAAAAAACAACAATATACTCTACATTGTGTTCAAGTTGGTTGACTGTATGATGCAAATGCAGCTCCCTTCTCTATATGGAAGCCAACTTTTTGAGAGATTGCTTTTTCTCGGACCCTGGTTACCTATTCCTTAGCTTCAGTTAACTCATTCAACCACCAAGTCACATTAGAAACTTACCAAATCATTTACTGGGCGACATATGTATACATAGTGTTGAATGAGCTAAGGTACATGTGTATCTGAAGCAAAATTATAAATAAGATGAAGAGAACAATTCTTCACTCTAAAATCTCCTGAAACAAAACCCTGATATCACAGATCTATAATTACTTAATGTATTTTGATGAAAGAAAACAAATGGAAAAAGCAGCAAGAAATAGCAAAATGGGGTCCATGTGATGTCAAATATCTTTAAAAATTATATTGATATCAAAAATATTCTTTATGGGAGAGAAAAAGATGGCATCTGACATTAAATATTAAACATTGGTTAAACTTAAAAATATAACTTGTACAACAACAATTATCTCTACCCAGCACAGAATGTGTACGCTGATTGCAAACATTGATCATAGCTCAGCGAGGCAACATAGTAATTAACCCTTTCACCACTGTAAACCATAATGGACTCATTCAGGTCAATGAATGGTAGAGTCTACTGAAGTTACATAGGCCTGAAAGGGTTAAGTTAAGACCTCAAGGTACTATAACAGGTATATGGGTTTTGATTATAAAGTCAGCACCCAAGTAGATTGATAGTTTTGAAATATGGTTAAATGATTGGTACATATTTTAGTGTGTTTACAGTAACTGAAGCATTGCCTTCAAATACATCTCTTATAAGTAGATGAATTCATCTAACTCAGCAAGTGACTGTTCGTGTCTTGATAAGGAAATCTTCCACAAGGATGCTATAGAATGTGTAAAAGGTACTTTGCAGCTTCTTTCATTGAACTCATTCACCCCAAAAGACACATTTGAACTCTCCAAATTGGAAGGTTGGAAAGTTTTACTTTATTATGAAATTTCTGGGATGAATGAGTTAAAGCTTAAGTTACTCCATTATATATCAAGCGTTTTCAACAATCAAATCTCTTCTTGACTGAACTTTTTTGTAATTAATTTTCCTTAAATGTTATTTTTTTGTATAAAAAACAGTATTTGTTGACATTTTGACAGTTTAAATAAAAGAGGTTCAAACATAGTGTATACAATATACATGATACTTGCAACAAGACTGATAAAATATAAACTATAGTGTATAATGCTATATTACTCCTGAATGTAATCACAACAAAGAAATATAATATATATATATATATACATATACATGTGCATATAAAAATCTGGAATGAATTCATAATGTTCTATCTACTAAAATGCTTGTTTTCCCCTGACATCATTAACTCATTTACCCCTGAAATTTCATAATGAACTAATCCAAACTTTGAACTGGAAGAATTCAAATGTATCTTAAGGGGTGAATGAGTTAGTGTTTAAAATTGTATAGTTATAATGCTTATTTACTCTGATAAGGGTCCCATTATGTTACGTTCTGTCAACAACATATCACAATGTAATACGATCAAATTGGATAATATAGCGTTTCATTGTCTTAAACAAAGTGAAGTGTAGGCATGGTTCAGTCTCTAGATGAACATAAATGCTCAAATGGTAGTCCCAGTCCTAAAAACGGTTCTTACATCTATTAACCCTTTCACCACTGTTGACCATATTGGACTCGTCCAGATAAATGTATGGTAGAGTCTACTCAAATTACCTAGGGGTGAAAGGATTAAAAGATCAATCACTGATCAAATTTCATACTTGAAGGTGAAATAAACAGCTAAAGCTGTCTGCTGGTGAGTTCATGGTATGGAAACAGACTTTATTGTGCTGTGAGTTCAGTCTTTGATGGAGCTTAGTTCACAGTCTAAAGACAGAACTCAGTTCTCAGAGTTCACTTCTCCGACTAAAATCATGATCCTCAGAGTTAACAGTATTCTGACAGAGTTCCCTCCTTAGATTGGGGTCATGGTCCTTCAAGTTCTCAGTCTTTAGACAAAGTGCATGCATGCTCAAACTGAGGTAACAGTTTCACACATTTCAAGCACTGTCAATTGATCTTTTGAATAATCACTGAAGTAATCACTAGTGGAGTCGCCTCGCTCACCCGGACTCAGTAGATGATAATGGCTATATCCACTGTCACTGTGGATTTCATGAGAGTTTTGATTGGATTTTATTGCAGTTTCAAAATTTTCGGGACTTTCCTGGTCTTGGATTTCTTCAAATTGATTGTACAGATCCTTCTTACATGGTGATTGAGCTACTAAGTCAAGACTATTGCTACGAGAACGTGAAAATATAGAAGGCACAAATGTTTTGATTGAGAGTTTCGTAGGTGTGGACAGTTTGTTGCCTTGGCTACCAGCACTAAGGCGTTTGACATCCTGCGAAGTCTGTGACAGTCTATTAAGCAGGGTTGGTAACACTGAATGGGATTTTGTAATTGTACTTTGACAAGAAGCGTTGACAAGTTCCATGGATTCCATGTCTTCTATAACAACACTGGTAGTTGGAGCGTCAAGACATGGTTGAATGAAAGAGGGATCTTTTGTCATTTTGTCGAAAATGTCCTCAATATCTGGACGATCATTTGCTTCATAGGACAAACAGGAGTGTATGAAGTCACACCTGAAATAGGACAAACAGGAATGTATAAAGTCACACCTGAAATAGGA
>JAULCA010348790.1:0-10703 GCA_032360845.1 Crassadoma gigantea
TTAGACTATTTTAAATTTTCAAATTTATATCACCAAAAACAACGCCCCCCCCCCCAAAAAAAAAACAACAATAAACTTGGCTAGACTAGGATTCCAATTCTAGACCTCCAATTCATATACCATCGTTCTACCAGGTGATTAGTGTTATCTAACCGGAAGTTAAAGGGAAGTTACTGTATATAACAAAGCATAGTACATTGGGAGTGGCATCGTTCAATGTTAACTTTCCTAAAATATGACGAATTTGATACAAAAATACGTGAATGGAGCAAAAGACGTAAAAGTAAGGAGAGGAGGACGAGGCCTGATTGATTTCCACCCACCGGACATCCGATCTGTCGATAGTCTAGGTGGGCAATTAACTCGACAGATATCAATATTGTATCAGCGGGATACAGGTATCAGGCGCACGACTTTAATCAACGAATCGAGCAGGCCATTTTCATTCCTGTTTTTTTGGCGTTAAGATATATATTTAAGCAAAAGGCTTTCATGATTTTAAGTAGACATCGATGGCGTTTAGAATTCAGATTCATTCATTAAAATACCTTCAAAATAAGGGTCACACGTGTAAAATTTCTAATGCCTTAAAGAGAAATGTTAAAACCGTTAATTTAGCATTAATGGACACAAGCGTTCTTCTATGCTGAACGCATTGTATTATCATAAAAAACAAACACTCTTTAAATATATTTGATTAGATTTAATGCTACATAGGATATCGTCATCCTAACAACAATTGATGAATCAACAAGGACAATTCATTCATTCTTTTATCACAGAACAAGAACGCTGAATCGCTCTAAGAATGCATAACTGGCCATAATAGGGAGGCTATGAAGTTTCCTTGTTATTACCAAAAAACAAATGAAAAGAAATTCACTTATATCGGGGCTAACTCGTCACAAACGAGGTAGTAACGCTCATTTAAATAATGTCTCAACAGAAACAGAATAAGAGACGATATGTCTCGAATATTATCTTGTCAGTCACCAGAGAAAGAAACACGAAACGTCAACGTATTTATCATAGTGGAGTGGGTTTGGATCTAAAAGAATCATGACTTTTTATTGTTGAGAGTTATCACAAGTTATAAAAGGACAAGGAGACACTAAAGAAATGCCGTACTTGTTAAAGTTAAGATGTTATAAATTTCTTTAAAAAAGTAACTGGTAATTGAAAGAGATGATCACAATTTGTCTGGCCACACCAGAGAAAACAAATTAGTTTCTAATATTAAAGAATACTTTCTTACTTCCGGTTGTCCAACGTCTGAACAGCTTACGAGTTGTAAATTTCAAAATTGTACATTTTAGAAATACCTTGATATTCATGGTCATGTCTTGAATGAATTCTTTTTGAAAATATCCTGGTTTTTTTTTTTTAAGATAAACGTCACATACCCTGGCGAATACACTTAAAACCTTTGGTCATACAATACAACTGTGTTGATCTTCTGGGATCATCAATGAAAATGATCCCTTTTTGCTAGGGACCAAAAAGTGTAAATCCAAATTAGTCTAAACTACTATAGAATCAGGTGGGGATTTGTTAACAACTCAAAATAAACGAATACTATCTGTACTTGTTTATATTTCATATTTAATCATTTAAAGTGTGTATTATAAACCCTGCCTCTACTCAGAACTGATTACCTTTATATCAAGGTTACGACAATCATCGAGGATTAAGAAACCGACCAGCAATGGAGTCTACTGATTTTATCTGGAAGGATGAACGTGATTTTACACACATATATACAGGTTACAAAATGTAGTTGATGTTTACTTATTGTTTTAAGTCAGAGAAGAAGAATACGTACATACCTGAAAAAATACATCACTAGGAATAGTAGGGCTATACCTGTAGCCGTCACTTATTAACTCGTCACGGTGTAAAAGCAGAGAAACCTTAATATATTACCGAAATGACCATAATAAAGAGAGTTTGCCCGTTTACTTAATGAAATATTTTCTAATAAAGATTAATGAACAATAATAACTTCAAAAAACTACTGTTCTTGACGCAATAGTAATGGAACGTGATCAAAATAGATAGACAGGTAGATAACACCATAACTTATGGAGCCAATACAATGTTAATAGGGAGTTTTTAACATGTTATTAAACTGTTTCAGTGTAGACAATGACTCGCATAGAGTGTCTTACAATTTCAAAGTAATAGGCAAATATGTCATAAGATATGGGGTTTTTCTGATTCCCCATCTTCTTTCCACATAGAAACTATGCGCTCAATCACCCTGGCCAAGAATAGGGGTTATTATAAGGTCATAAAACTTTCTTTATAGTTGTTGGAATTGAAGAATTTATAATTTTTTATGAATCTTCCATATGGCGTCTTCAAAACAACTTTAAAGGAATGAGGGAGCTTGGTATATATAACCTTAATAGCAAATATTACAGAATCTCAACAAAACAAACGTACATACATTTTCTAATCGAACATGAACGGAATTACAAAAACCTGCCTAACGTAAGTAAAAACGTGAGTAAAATGAGGTAAGTGAAATAAAATATTTTGCCATGAGATAATGTTCAGAGGTTGCGGATCCTTAAAAAAATTACTAAAGCGTCGGCGTGACTAAGATGTGTTTCGTTTTCATAAAATGTTGTTAACATGACAGGCTTCCATTGAAAGAAGGTATATTTTACTCGCACAATGGTCCTATCAAAGCCTGCATGGTTTTAATATCTTGTTATATTTACATTCTGTGTGCTTCGACCCATGGGTATCACTGCGTATTGACACACTACAATGAGGTAGCACATACGTGGGTCAAGTCCGCCGTGAAACAGCCCTCAATGTAGTTTTAGTAATGTCTATATGAGTTAAAATCAAAAAGAGTAGACAAAAGTATACAACTTGCATAAATTCTACAAAATCAATTTTGAAAATAGAACTATTTTGTTTTTGTTTTATTGTCCGGCTTGTTGCTAGGACGCAGTGAAAGTTCTACATTTTCCACTAAAACACGCTGTTCTCTCTACTGCATTGCCACTATGTATAAATCGACATAATACCTGTATTTTTATTCATGCTTGCATTGGAACATTCCAAGCATTCAAAACGTAAATAAAAGGAATGAAAATTTATTTTTTTAACATTCTTTGAGTCATCACGACATTGGCTTTCTGGACATTAATCACGTTACCCTAAATGACTAGTTACTTGATATGTTTATTGAGGATCGTTACGTATTTAATGGTGACAGATTTATCTCCTAACAACTGACATTTAAAAGATCGTAAAAATACGCTTTCCTCTATCATGTGACACTTAACTGCTACCTGATGACAGAGGCGTTAGTCCACCTCTAATTCTTCCTGTTAAGTAAACCACAAATCGCCTGCACTCACGTCACAGACGATAAGGAAAGGAACACCTGCTGTTTTTTAACAGTATATAACAATCTTTTTTTAGATATTGGCGATATCGCGGTTTTATAAAGTACATGTAACTAGCTCTTTTCTGTTTGTGCATTGAAGGAAAAATACAAAACGCTACATACAGTGTTTCTTGATTATGAACAATATCGCCAATAAATAATTATGTTATGGTGGCCGATACAAGGCAAGGTTTGAATCAGAGATTCATTAGAAGGTTTTCATATAAAATGTTCATCAAAAAATTAAAATTCAGAATGTTTCATTTGTTTTTTATCTCAGTTTTGATTTCATAGCATACTGTGAAATCAGAAATGTTCGTGGGGTATTTCATTTTGGATTTAATTAATGGATTTGTGAAGTAATAACAAGATTGATATTTAGTCATTTGCTGTTTGAGTGGGCACTCTTAATCCACAAAAACATGTTCCCAAGAAAAAGTGTTTTATCATGAAACCACGAAATTTAGACCCCGTGAAAATATGATTTCACAGTAAATAGTTTTTTTTATTGATTTCTTCTTGCAATTACTTGTCAGGATCGACCACTGTCTTATATTGCCACTGTCTGTATTCACTGATATCTGTGGTTTTATGTTGTTTGATAAACATCACTATTCCCTGTTTGTTTTCACCACTAGGCAATAGTTTTGTACTATATGGATATTTTTAATAAACATTAACAACTTAAATTATCAAAGATACACTGATTACATCAAGTAAACTGTGGTCGCTATTATGACAAACCCTATAAGATTCCCTAAATTGGCAAAATGTAAAAATTATCACATACAAGTATAGGAAATAGGCATAAAGATGATATAAAAGTAAGAAAGTTTGATATAAATTATTTAAATCATATGTTATCAGTAAATATGTCAAGAATATAATAATTAATCATGACCGTACTCTTGTCAGATAAATCTTTATTGTTAATAATTGTTGGAGGAGTGAATATGCGATTAATTCCTTTGATTGCTATTAAATAAAATGAATATAATGAATGAACTGATAAATATGATACCATATAATTATATAAAAAGATGGACGCATGGAAAGATTTTGTGGAACGTTTTAATATTCTTTTTCCATTGTATTATCTCACTATTCTGTCCTAGCAAGAGTGTCAAGGTCATTCATATGAACAAACTGTCATCCTGGAATTTTTTATTATTTAGAAGAAGTCATTTAAAGATTTCAACCAATTTGACCCCTGGGACCTTGAAAATGGGTGAAGGTCATTCATTTAAACAAACTTGGTAGCCCTTCCTCTAAGCATGCGTCTAGCCAAATATCATCACCCTAGACCTTTTGGTTATTCAGAAAAAGTCATTGAAAATACAATTGACCTCCGTGACCTTAAATATGGGCAAAAGTCATTCATTTGAACAAATTAAGTAGCTTTTAATCTCCAAATGCTACTGGCAGAAGAAGTTATTTAAAGATTTTAACATAAATTATCATCATTCATTTGAACAAACTAGGGAACTCTTAATGCCAGCATGTTACTGGCCAAATATCACCATCTTAGGGATTTTGGTAATTCAGAAGAAGTAGTTTAAATGTTTTTTTAAGATAATTAATCCCTGTAAACTTCGTTCCTCCAAGCATGGTGTTTGCCAAATACCATTACTCTAGACCTTTCGGTAAATCAAAAGAAGTCGTTTTAATTAAAGACAATTGACACCTATTACATTGAATATAGACAAGGGTCATTCATTTGAACACACTTGGTATCTCTTCATATAAACATGCTACTGGCTTGATATCATCACCCTGGGCCTTTTTCTAATTCAGATTTTTAAGTTGCATATTTTACCCCCGTGACCTTGAATATAAGTCAAGATCAATCATTTGATGAAACTTGGGTATCCATTTATGCGAGTTTATGAATGGCCAAATATTATCACCTAGGGCCTTCCGGTTATTCACAAAAAAAGTCGTTTAAAGATTTCAACACATTTGTCCTCTGTGACCTTGAAAATGGTTGAAAGTCGTTCATTTGAACAAACTTGGTAGTTCTTCCTCCCAGCTTGCTACTGGTCAAATACCATCACCATAGGCATCTTAATTATTGAAAAGAAGATGTTTAAAGAACAAAGTTGACGCCGGACCATAGCACAAACTTACTTGGCCCTTCGGGCCGTAGGGCTAAAAAGGAAATGTATTTTTAAATGCGTTGATCAATCGGAAAGTGAAGTTGATTTATATTCATATAACATCCTAACAAATTAATCCTGTCATTCAATAAAACCAGTTGCCGTAAGATTATAAATGAATAAAAAAATCACTAAACTTAATATGTTCAACCCAAAACTTTTCTTCATACTTAGTCAAGTACACATTAATAATTGTGTAATTTATTCGAAAAAAAAATCCATTCACAATGAGACTTTTGGCGTTGATTTTTGATTGTAAACACATCAATAAAAAACAAAGTTCTTTTTAATGGTATTACAAACTTGTCCATAAGCACATATATATAACTTTAAGGCAACCAACAACAAAAATGCATACTTATATGAGAGAATATGTTTGTAAAAATCTTTAACAGACCAATATGAAAATAACGTCGATACTTCTTTACGAAGCAATACCAATGAAGAAAATAAAATACAAAAGATCAGGTTTTAATGAGGCACATGTTTTATAATGCTGTGATGATAGTCTGATAATAATTTCTTCACACTTGTGAACACTTTACTTATCTTTCCCGATACACGATTAATTTAATATACACATCTTTCTCAATATAATACTATTGAAAATATATGTCCATCGAAAAAGTTTACATGGTTGTCCCCCTTCGAGCATTCCTATCGATGAAGTTTACCTAGTTGTCCCCCTTTTTGCATCTCTATCGATCACCTAGTTGTCTCCCTTTGCATATCTCCTACGATTTATTATCAACGTGTTTGCTTCAAATTAAAAATCTCTTTCTATTAACTCATTAACCCCCAGCCTTTGAATTGGAAAAGTTCAAATGTGTCTTCAGGGGTGAACGAATTAAAATATCAGTAACTACATATACCATACAAACTCAAAACGCAGATAACACTAGGTGTTATAAAGGATAAAAATAGTCATATTTATTTACAATGAAATCAAAATATTTGTTCACATACAGGTAAATGATCAAACCAGTGATTAAGATATGAACCATATGGATAAATATTTGCACCAAACTGCATGAATTCACGACAACCAACTACTACACAAATTTATAAAAGTAAGGGTTTAACCTATACATGAGCTCACATAGGTGGCATCACGTATCATGTAACCTGAACAATAATTCACTTCATAGCACCTCACGATAATAGAACGTCTTTTGGTTAGCACAAGGCTAAACAAGGCACCAAACCATCACCGACTTGAAGACTTTACGAGGGGTTCCCGCTGATTTTCTTTCTGTTTAAAAAAAAGTCCTAAAATTCCATAAGTACCCCTTGTGATTATTACTCTCATCATGAAAAATAATTTCAAACTTAGTACCATATATCTGTATTTTATCGAACTTAAATAAAAAAGCATGAAATGTAATGTAATGAAATGTAAAACCCTTAAACCTTTGATTTTGGAAATGACCCATTTCTCCACCACAAAAAGAAACCACGTTAAAATCGGTTATCAAATAGTTGATTTGTAGAAAAAGTGATTGATTACAAAAAAAATATCATTATGATTGTATGCCATATTTCAGCTTTATTTTATTACAACAGGAATTTGATGTTTAATTATTTCAAAATAAATAAAATCAGCGGGAGCCTTTCTTTAAGTGATTAAATAATTTTAAAAATCTCAAATTTTATATGAATGTATAACACACGGACGTCTATGCATGACTTCGTTTGTAGAATTTAACACTAAAGATGAAGAAACAGAACTTTTAACATTTTCTCTAAAAGGTCTGTTAAATTATTGGAATCCTTATAGATCGGCGAAACCATTAAGATATACTCGCGACGGGAAATACCTTTCATTTTTCTCGTTAACTTATTCACTCCTGTAGATATATTCGAACTCTTCCAATTAAAATGTTGGAATATTTAATTATGAAGTTTTAGGGATGAATGAGTATAAGCGGTAACCTGTACATAGTGTCACTATCTACATGGACGATGTGCTTTTATCAAGTGATGAACCGAAAGACTTAATATTTAAACCAACACATTGATTGTACATTCATGTAAATGTTATGCCGACACGTTTTCAAAATGCATTATACACATAATGATCAAAAGTACAAATTATAATAACTGAATGCTTATATAACAAATAAATATGTGAGAAACACATTTCGTGGTAAGACCAACTACATACTATTTTACTTTTTCAAATCACTTATTGTCATGCAAACTGTGCAAGTTCATGCAACATAATCAATAATTGTGAGTTAACTTACGCTCACTATCGCTATCTGCACACATGAAATATGTTATTGTAAAATTGAAGGCACAAAATAAGCTGTTTAATTTGGTCTTGGTTAAAAAAGCGTGACCAATCACTAAGCTGATACCTGTCTTTGAAGATTGTAGAGAGGGCGACAACCTACTTAAAAGCCATTTAATCTTTACCGTTACGCGACCGCGAGATTCTTTTGATGTACATCAAAGGATCAAACTAGTCTTTTTGTCTCATCAACAAGGTAGCGCACACTGAGACTTCAATTTTGCTATGACATATTCCAGGGGAATCAAAGAGTGCGAATGGAGTATAATCCCTAGATTTTCGAGGAAGGAACCACAATTGAGATAAAAATTTTGGAAATATTAACAGTAATTCTCTCTGTAAATGTTATTAACGAAATATTTGAATTCGCAAAATCAAATTAACACGAAAGTAATTTTCCCGAAAAAAGTGATTCGCAGTATACACAAGTGCTCATATACAAAATAAAGTAAACCAATATATACATACGAAATTAAAAGGAAATATACATCAATACAAATAGATAAATTTTAACGAGATGTAAGGTGACAAAACCTATTTATACCTACTAAGGCGAGAAAGTTGGCCCTTTTGACATCCATATAACGAGCATATGACACTGCTTCACATATTGATCCTATGTGCCGATTTTTGACAGATGCAAGACAAATATAATCAAAATTTACTTGATTGCAAATCAATGTGCTGTACAATTTATATGCAAGATAATAACTACGTGAAATAAATTTAAACCGTAAAGTCTGAAATTAAAAAAAAAAACTGTCATAATGCTATCTGACCACCTTGCTGTGTATGCACTTTTGGTTTGATAAGTTTTGTTATTATTATTGTCAATATACGATTTTACCGTTGCTAGGAAGCTAAGAAGCTAGCAATTTTTGAATCTATGATAATGTCTCGCCACAACGCGTGCTTTACACGTGATCTATTTGTGACAGGATACCCGGAGCTGGAAATGCCATATTTACTAATTAAGTGAAATATTTGTCACTTACAAAAGTACCAGATGGTTTTGAAACCTTACAACACATTAAATTGATAGTTTATCAATACTGGTTTCCATTTGACATAATTACTAAAGTGATGAATTATTATCAAGATATATTACACTTAACTTTAAAAAAGGATATATCACACTGTAAAATTATGATTACCTATGAACCAGCATAGGGTTTACACAATGTATATATAAATATATGATCACAGTTACAAATCAGAAAATTCTGTTACAAATATAATATATAAAACGTATGAATACCAATCCACAAAAAAATGAATACACATAAATTAATGGCATGTTTACCTATGTAATTACATCACATATACTACACATATTCACTTTTTGCCTCCATATCAAGATTCCATGTATTTAAGCGGTGAGATAACGGCCAAATCAAAGGTCGAAATAACATTCACCTTTAAAAAACATGATATACATACCTTCTGTATCACCAGTTTAATTTTTTGTCAATCATTTCGGAAATTCAATTACACTGTATAATGAATTTGCTTCAAATGTTTTACGTGTTTGGGTAGAAATATAGCACTATAATTCACTTCGGACTATTCTTGTAAAAAGCAGTTATTTGCTTTATCTACCTACACTTTGGAGAATGTTTGATCTTTTATAGATAGGTATCATCCTCGTAGAGAAACCATTTCCATATCTGGTAAGTTGTACTTAAATAAACCGTGTTAAGTTGTCACGTACTAAAACAGTATTCCTCAAAACTTTCTAAGTGGAAATAGTATTCTCAACTTGCAACCTTTAATATCGCCTGAATCATTTAAGATTGTATACTAAAACCCTTGATCGGATTATTATCTTGTAGATACAAGAGACAAACTAACACAAACAAACACGTATATAGTACTGTTTGGTTCTCTGTTTGGTTCTTGTTTTCAGTAACAAAGTAACAATTTATCATCACCATAGTAATGTAATGCACTTTCTTTCATAATGTTGCTTTTAGCAACTGCACCTCAACAATTATAATATAACAGCCCTGTTGTTGCTTATAGTAACCATAACAACCATCGCTTTGTACCACCTAATAACCATAACAAGATATACAAATCGTTAATAATAGCACAAAGTATTCATAATAACCATCATGTATCATACCTATTTTTGAACACATTCGCCGTACACGCACCATCAGTAGCGTGACGTACGCAGTTACCATAACAACCATCAAGTGGGTATTAACCATGGTTAGTAGCACAAATGTGCCTCACAATATAAAACATTACTCCTTAAATGCGGATTGGTTTGACGTCATATTCGTTGAATGTTTATTTTGCAAAATTTTCATTCAGCACAAATGCATGTACATATCCCCCTTAAAACATTTAAGGTTGTTCAAAGTGTGGTTCGAACACTATTTGCTAATGACGAAAATGTCTTTTTCTCCACTTCCGGTTCATGTTCAGCTTCGCTTTCACTGATAACGTCGTCCGTTGCACGAGACCTTCGTAGTTCTTTGGCTATCATCTTCACTTGTTCGCCAATTTTACTAACTTGATGTGCCATATCGCCATGTGCAGAATCTCGAAGCTCGAGGTTGTTTAATATTTCATACCGGAAACTGGAAATATCCTGCTTAATTTCTTCGAAGTCATCTACAAAAATATAAAGATTTTATTTTACCTTAAGTTACACAATGATGGGTCTTCAAGTTATTTCAGCATGACAACAGTAATGTTTATTAAATTGTTGAACATTTTAACGTAGTTGTTCATATTGCATGATGCTTAACATACACATGACAATTCAAGATTTATAGGAAAGGTAAATATGCATTATATATGCGTACAATATAACGTCATCAACAGTTTTTCTTCGTAC
>JAULCA010348901.1:0-12368 GCA_032360845.1 Crassadoma gigantea
TATACAAGGGACACCACATCAGTTTATACAAGGGACACCACATCAGTTTATACAAGGGACACCACATCAGTTTATACAAGGGACACCACATCAGTTTACACAAGGGACACCACATCAGTTTACACAAGGTAATATGCACTGGTATAAAGCAGGCAATATCTCTTCTAACCTACAGTGAATAACTCGGAGGCTAGTGGGGCAGATGGTGACACACCACATACAGTTCTTCCAAGATATTAAACGAGACGGAGGAAATCTCCGCCCAAACTCTACACCTCTCCAACCAAACCCTTAACATCACCACTCTACCCTAAAAATTACCGCCCAAACTCTACATATCTCCTTCCAAACCCTAAACCTCTCCACTCTATCCTAACAAATTACGCCCAAAATCTACATCTCTCCACCTCAACCCTTAACCTCACCACGCTTCCCTAAAAATATCCGCCAAAACTCTACATATCTCCTCCCAAACCCTTAACCTCTCTTCACCAATACTAAACTTCTCCTACCAAAACCTCGAACTCTTCAATCCAGCTCTAAACCTCTCCACTTTAACCCTTAACATCTCTTCGCTAACCCTTAACCTCTCTTTCCTTACCATTAACCTCTCAACCCTAACCCTTGACCTTTTCACCCTAACCCTAGACCTCTCCACCACAACCCTTAACCTCTCCAGCATCTTAACCTATACCTCTTCCACCCATCAGACACCCCTACCAGCACTTCTATCTCGCCCTCCCCCTCTGTATAACCGTGAGGGTTATGACATTGCAATAGACCACCGTTACGGTTGATTACGTTCATTAGCTGCCAAAGTTCCGTGCACAAACACATTATCACACCAGCGAGGAAGCCGTAATATTTCACACCGTATAAATATGTTTAGGATAGGGTGAGTGGCGTGCTTCTGTGAGAATGTCTGTACAACGTGGTATTCATCACAATGACGGATAATTACCAAAAGTGGGAAATTCAAACTCACAAAAATGATATTGATCGGTTAAGATCACCCAAGCGATATTTAGCTTATTCTCAAACGATATCCGAAAAATGATTGATTAAAAGAGAGAAAAAATGTTTAGGTATTTGTTGTTCATTTTAAGGAAATTGCGCATTCATGTTTTTCATTATTTAATTACATCTCTAATGAATTATAACACAATATTCAGACAATACCCAACATCACAATCTTAGCATCACGTAAACAATATTAGCTGTGTAGGAGAAGAGGTAAGAGTAGCATAACTCAAACTTGCGGAAGATGAAATAAACACGACTAAGATGAACTAATATTAACTTGGTATTATGCACTGTATATTTGTAAATAGATATTGTTTAAACCAATATTGACTTGATATTATGTACTATACATTTGTAAATAAATATTGTTTAAACTAATATTGACTTGATATTATGTACTATTCATTTGTAAATAAATATTGTTTAAACCACTATTGACTTGAACTGTTTCTTGTTAAGGTTTTGTGTCTGGCATTAACAGTCAGTAAATCAAGAAGTCCAATCTATGTCACACTATCATATCACGTGAAAGTGTCTGGTAGCCAATTAATACACAGAGTACAAACCTCCAGGGTATCACATATGACTGTCACCTACTACACTCTCGCACAATCCATCAACTCTCGCTGTCAAAATGAGGCTCGCGAGATTTGACCTCTCATACAAGTCAATTGTTCTCGTGTATAGTGACACTCAAGACGTCCCTTCGGAACACTAGGCGCATGCATTATATATTAGATGCGCCCCGAAGTGATTTACAGATTGACGATGAAAGTCGGTACGCTGCCCAGAGCAACTCTGGATCCAAAACCACATCCCACGTGCGCCGGTTTTTCTGACCCAAAAAGACAAACTATTAGATCGAGACAGTCATATTCAGGGTATTTTATACAGACACCAGAATGAACATCAAGTCTGTAGATATTCAAGCATGCATTGGGATATTAGGAACAACTGTCAGTAGACTTCTATATATAATATATGAAAGGTCAAGGTCGATACATATGAATGGATGCCAGCAAAGCCACATGGCTCGCTTTAGCCAGAAAATAACGCGACAATAAAACGTCACGTACTTTTTAGTTGTCCATATTATGGCTTGCTTGTTACATGTAAGTACGATAATCATTGTTCTACTTTTACATTGTACTTCAATATTTAAGCATAGTAGCTGAGTTTGGGCCACTTGCGCGGCCGAATCAAATGTCAGTTTGACAAAGATATGTACTCTTTCCAACTTCACGCGAGACGTTTGACAAAAACAATCAGCATCTTGGGTATGTCAGATGTAGATGTGCCGTCAACGTTTGAAAACAAATCTTCTCCTGACTTTTCAGTTGGAGTTTTATCAGTAGCTTCCTCTCTTCCAGTCGGAAAGCAAGACAATAATCTTTGTGATAGATGAGAAATATCATAAGCAGTATTGCTTTTGGTGGTGGAACAGCAATGTTCGAAAACAAAAAAGGGCTTATAAATGGGCTCATTTTTATGATTTTCGTTATTATCTATATAATTGTCTCAATCCCACGACACTGTACGTGTAATTTTACGCCCATAACGTTCAATGCATAAAACATATTCGACTTAAGGAATTAAAGAAGAGTCGTAAACACAACCAGTTCCGTAATTAAGCCACGACATGCAACAAGATAGCGTGTCTTGGTCAAAGTTGGGTGCCACAGAATGGTACGAAAGTCTATCATACGTGTAGTACTTTGGTAATGGAAGGAAGGCATGAGTCGAAAGTCTTTGGAGTCACGAAGGTATTACTATAGCAAGGTGTCATGGTATCAAAACATGTCAAACATGGTTATTATTTTCTTGCACCATCAACGATCAATAAAAAGTCAGGAATTGTTTATTAAGCCATCACTGATCGAGTTGTCCCACTTTCCATCAACCTCTGCTCTAGATGTCCCGATACCTAGGCAGTGATTTAAGAGACATCTTGTCCCTTTTATATGCGAAATCTTCTTAGTAACCCGACCGTCTTAGATTTAAGCAATTTCTTCTGGAAATAAATGTGATTGAATAAGTGAGGTTCCGCAATACTATCTAGCAGATAGATTGGTAACATTTTTTGCAAAGGAGTTCCTAAGGCGCTAATGACAAAAATGACATCATAAATATATACTATATAGAATTTGTTTACGTCATGATTTCGTCCTGTTACCTAGTTAGAGGGGGTCTTTTCTTGATGCACGAAATGTAACGGGGTTTGTTTTTCTGAAACCGGTCCCACAGCGCCAGCCAAACACTAGGCAAACGTTATGGTACAAAGTTTAATTGAATTAGCATTTTCTCCTGTAACCTCTTTAAATAGGCGTTCACTATTGTATAACACTAGTTCTTCCTTCATACAGAGTGGAATTGCCGACAGGATTAATTATTTATTGTAACAATAGTTTAAATAATACATTGTTCCAATTACGTAGACAGTGCGACTAATTGCTTAAACCGCCTTGAAGATTGGAAACCCTCTTATGTTTTACATCGCTTCCAACGATTTCGAATATCATTACTATAAAGGCTAATTACTTATCGAATTATTAACAAAATTATGTAATATTTACGCGTTATGATATATTTCCAGGGAAATTAATTGGTTTGTACCAAACTGACAGCTTTCGTCGTTAGAATTGTTCATCCCGGCTCCTTTGCCCTGATGAGCTATTCAATATCTGTAAGGATGTTTCTAATGGGAAAGTCAGTCAGTCCGTATGCGGTGTCTCTCAGGAGAAAGCATTAACTCATTATGACTTTACGATAAACAAACAAATTAGAACTATCAATTATGACGCTTTCGGGTCAAGATAATTGAAAGGAGTGGTCAAACTGCTGCAGCTAGGACGGACATTAAAGAAAAACGTCATTTTACCATAATAAAAAAGACTCTATACTTGATACAAAAGGATAATTTTTACTTAGAACAAATGTTGCTTAGTTATCAAATGTCTACAATATTAAACACATAGAATGGATTTAGGTCTTTTAGAGAAGATCAGTTTAATTACTAAGTACTATTAATATTTTCATTTATTTTCTATATTTGTTTTTCTGTAAGGAGTATAGAAACAATCCCAAACATTTTTCATAAGTTCTTTCGAAAGTTTGCAAACATTTTTGATATTAATTATCTGTTGTCTTTCGGTCATATTGTGTTTCGCGTTGTTTTCAACATTTCCCAGAATATATACTGTCTTGTATTAAAAACATTGTGCCCAAATGCATTATCTCTACATGAAAAATGATGAAAAACAGTGCGTGTCATTAGGAGAGTAATGCCATCACTAAAAAGGCCTGTTCCGGGCGAGGTGGAGCACGGGTTGGCTCTCTGCTCTATGACAGCCCAGCAACGCCAGTCGAAATACTGACTACAGCATTACAAGTCAAATCGATTACAACTTCCAGACATAATAAGAGTTTGTTAGCACTTTAATCAATTTTTAAAACCACAGACGGAATCTTTGCGACTTGTACATGAACATGTCACCACTTGCCGTCTACGAGTACAGAGACGACTGGGTTCGATTCTTTGAGAAGTATGTATTACAATGTGTCTATGACACAACTTAGATCGTCGGCTGGTCTGTACAGATTGTCGGATACATACAAAGCACATGTAGATAACAAAATAGAAAGTTCGAATTACATTTTCTGACCCCTTAATAATTCAACTTCGCAATTTAAAGGTTTTCTTAACAGCGTCATTTATCTGACATGGTTGCTTTGAATCCAAGGTCGTGCCTATTTTGTTTTTCAATTTCAAAAACAAATATAATGTCATCGCTACAACCTTTACTGGATGTTTAATTCATTCACCCCTGAAATTTGATAATGAATTATTCCAACCTTCGAATCGGAAGAGCTCAAATGTGTTATCAGGGATGAATGAATGTAAGAAGTTTTGAATTTCAATTAAATCGGGTACCGAATCCTTATTTTATTTAAAAAGATCCTCACCGTTGCTATAATTTTATAAAGTATGTTACATATGGCGTTCCGTAAAAATGAATAACGCGAAATTGTTACGCGACAGTCAGATAAATGGATGTCGCTTGCTGGCATTTTAGGTAATAAATAATACAGAAATATATTGGAATCCGAAAGGACAACTCGCCCGTATGTCCCCGCTCGCTCCGTCAAAGGGTACAGCACAAATGTTTAACATCATTAATACTGTTAAAGCATAACAGCAACACTGTGACTTCACAAAAGACTGTGCTTAAAATAAGCTCCGTAGATAAAATGCTTACTCCTCTATGGCCCCACTATGTCTGGGCGGAAGGGGACCCCCAAACACCATAACCGGTACTACAATACCTTGGTTGTGATAAAACAATCTGGACTTAAAAGCGGCATTAGTTTATTATAAGGATACAGAGAATGTGACTTAAAATATGTTCATAAGAAACATGTTATATCTTCCATCAAGTTAGGTACATAGATCAAAAGCGTGTGATTCAGATGTCTTATGTAGTTCTTTTAATTATAAATCACTTGATTTACTATAATTTGAGACACATTTTGTCAAAAATAGGAAAGAAAAAACACCGTCATATTATTCTTGCAGTGAATCGATGACGCAATCGAACTGTTCACATTGACGAAAATGCAACAACACGTGTTCTTAAATGAAGGAATGCTAGTAATCGAAAAAAAACCCATTAAAAACCTGTTAATTATGTCGAAATAAATTTAAAATATCACCAGCAATACTTCTGAATTACCAAACACATGTGTCATGTTTAAGTTTGAGAGTTTGAGATCAGAGAAGTAATGAGTCACGAGGTTTGTCAACAGGTGTCGCTTGGTCGATACTTCATTTGCACATGATTATGTCTCTACATAATCGGGTATGCGCAGTTTTCAGCGATAGACGTGACCAAGCAAATAATTGTACAGAAAATAGGTCATTCCCAAATTGAAAAATCTTAATTATTCGGATAGCATCTCAAGAATCATTTCTTTTCTGCAATAGTAAGCGTAATTGATCAGCAGTTCAATATGTATCAAAGGATAAACTTGATGTCATAACAAGGAGGTCAGGGTCTGTTTTACATACAAACCCCAAACATGGACGGGATTTATTAAGAAAAGTTTTTGTTTTAGAGGGGATGGTGCTGTTGATTGGTAAGAAGATGGTGAGGGGTGGTTTGTTGGGGGGATTACCTAGCTACAGTGTTGGGTTGCCAAGGAAATGGTGTTTGGTTGCCTATCAGATACTGCTTGGTTGCCAAGGAGAGTTTGTTGCAATGACTGAGAAGATTGTGTTGGGCTGCTGAGGAGATTCTGTTAGATTTCCAAGGAGATGTCGTGGTGTTGCTAAGGAGATCTTTTTTGTGTTGCTGAGAAGATTGTGCTGGGTTGCCGAGGATATTATATTGAGTTGCTGAGGAGATTGTGTCAGCTTGTCTAGGAAATTGTGCTTGGTTGCCAAGGAGATGGTTTGGTGTTGCTGAAGAGATTTTGTTGGGTTGTTGAGGAGATGGTGTTGTGTTGCTGAAGAGATTTGGTGTTGGATTAAAAAAAGGCCACGCCTTTGAGTTCATGTTGCTGAATTTTATCACTACAAACTTTAAAAAAAAACAATCAAATAAAAAATTGGAATATATTATATAAGTTCTAGAATATGATGCTGTATTTAGAATCAAGTACACATGTACTTGCCAAGGTCATCATGTACCATGACGAACAACAGCAATAGATTACATCAATTTTTTACAAATATCTGATACATGTAACACACGTTTCATGTCATTCTTTTTTAACGGACTAACAAACTGCAAATAAATGTTGTCATGTAAAATATTTTTCACACCTCTTTTTGTCTGGCTTTTCCCATTATTTTAACATGCTAAATATATATACTATTAATGATAATATACTCCAGGTTGTGTTTATTAAAGAAAAGCTTTCTTTTCTGTCGTCACGAGCATTTATTTAGACAAAAGATAAAAGGAAAACCTCTTATAATGGGACCAAGTACCTTCTTCAAGAGCACCAATATTTCACTAAACATGACACGCACTTTGTTTAATTTAAACGTTCTTCAGCAAGGAACATCACAAATTGGTTAAGAGTGAGTACAATGTATATTTTATGATTAGTAATACTCGAGGTAATCACAATAGCTTCTAATTCCACGCTGATTTGTACATTATGTTGTTTCAGGAAATATTTATTTGTAGCATCACATGCTGAACTCCAGTTCTGATACAATATTCAACTCGGTGACACTGTTTCCCTTTGACAGAGCGTGACAGAGTATTCTACAATCTTCTACCACTCGTAATTAATTGGTGTAACTCGTGATAACAAGTCATTCCCAGCACTTCTACAGTTCATTATCATTGTAACGTGTTTACATTAATTAACCAATACTCTGTGAGGTTAAACACTTGAGAGCTCGGCCTAGCGCTCTCGGCCTTAAAGGGACACTCTCGAAAACCTAGGTTTTAGAGCTGACTTTCCTTTTTATTTTGTTTTTCAATTTGACAACTAGTATTATAGTTTTTAAAATATGATTTTTTGTCTTTAATTATCTACAATAATCAATCGATTTTGGGACGTTACTGAGAGCATCGTGAAGCCATTGATCATTGAACGATTACCGAGTGATGTGCTGAACGGTCTGCAATGTAATAACATGTAAATGTTATTGATAATAATGACAACAGAAACTAAACGGAAGGAAAATACCTTTAAAAATGCACATAAGAGGACATTTTTCACATATTGCTTTATCTACAAATTTCATCTGAATATCACAGTCGTCAGCAACATGTAGAAATACAAAATAGCAACGTGGCTTACTGCAAAACTTGGGCTTACTGCAAAACTAGGGCTTACTGCAAAACTAGGGCTTACTGCTAAACTAGGGCTTACTGCAAAACTAGGGCTTACTGCAAAACTAGTATGGGATAAGTTTATTACTAAATTCTATAAATGTGTGCATATTTATATGTGTACATATGAACAACCAAGCGAATAAGATAATCTTTTTCTACAAGGCACCCGCTCACCATGATAAGACTGTTTTATTACTAAATCATAGAAGAAATACAAAAAAAACCGCACGCCTAGCAGAAAAGAAGGAAAATGTCCTCATTGTACAAACATTAACTGTTTCTTCTTAATGTATTGGCTTCCTCACTGCTTTTGCAGTTGGAACACTTCTTCAACATTTTTTTCGTTTCTGTTCTGCGTACATGGATGTCAGCGAGATTAAACGCCGAGGGATTTATGTGGAACAGATAGCCGTTTCGTACATGTACGCTGCCATTATCTTTGTAAGTAGGACGACTTTTACGTCAGGTTTTCTTTTGACATCTCAACCATTTTATCTTCGGCACTTTTGCTTCCTAAGAGTCGACACAAATGAATCAATAATTGCACTCGAAACAGCGATATCGTCATTCTTAGGGTAATTTAGATATATACCGTATGTATAAATGGATATTTTATGGAATTGTGTGTATATTATTGTATTAAAACTTATCCACACACTGCAAATTGCACAACCTATTTCAGTAGTTACAATTTATTGCATGATTGGTATCCACACGCTTCCGTCTCTGATATATATTCCAATTAATGAGCAACAAGATTCTCCTTCGGTGCATCCATTAATAAAACCAACAAAAATAGCTCACAGAAAGAAAACACAGATATGATTATTTTCTTACTGCGCTTCAACGGCCCTGTCTTTTACAGTTATAATGGATTACAGCGTTTCCGGAACATTTCACTCCCGGCTATAACAGACCGAGGTTAGTCTGACGTTTGGCTGTCTTTAAGCTTAATATCGATATTTTCCTTTTTTGTCATTCTTTTAAACATAAAATCTGTAGCAAAACTGACCAGCACACGGTTATACCACAGCGCGAGTCATCGACACCGTGAACAAGACGAAAAAAACAGAGAAAGAAATAAAAAAAAGAAACCTTAAGAATTAGTTTTATTTCTCTCTAGCAGTAAGAAGAGTTATGGCGCTCAAAATTGAGACTATTGTGATACTCATCAACTGTGCATGTTCCGAGATGATCAGAGTCAGGTGGGCTTGTGATCAACAGCTAATTAGATAATTATAGAACTACCTGTCTTTAGCCTACCTGAGCTCCAAGGTAGATTGAAACAAGATAATTCAAGGCGGTAATGAATTGCTGGTGCTCTTCGACGTCATCGGTTGCCATGGTGAAATATTCTTTGAAATAGCGGGGTACATGAAGGGTGGCATGCATCACTGCGAAACGTGTATGAGCTCAGTAATTGAATCTGATGTGTTCCAAAATAAGGATAAATGGAGAAAGTACTTTTCGTCGTCTTGATGTAGGACAATGTTCAGAGAGGGGATGGTTAAATGTCTTCCTTCTCAGAACTCTGTCAGCAGTTTGGGTATGAAATGATGAGTTGATCAGAACCGCTGTGTTTGTTTGTTCGTATAGAAAGAGACAACAGTCATTATTCATCTGTTAATCCTAAGTATTCCGGGGAATTGTACTTTCACATGTGTGACGTCAATCACTTTATGTCTACCGTGACATTCGTGATAAGATGAAACGTTAGCATTTATGTCGCTAATGCTACAATATATTATGGTCAAAAACAAAACAAAACATCAGACGTTATCTCGTTACATTTTGAACCTTATGACCACATTCGTTGTTTTCAAGTTGACGTCATGATGGGGTGGTGCAGTGGGGGTTCTGATATTATTCAAATTATTTGTACATCAGCCTTATGACGAAAAATTTGTTAAAAAATGTTTCATATTTTACCACAAATATCATCATGATGCAAACATGTACATAATCGGCTTAAAATGTAACCAAACATGGCAGCGGCATTCGTTTTCACTTTGAGGACTCTTTCCCATGATGTATTAGAATTTTTGAAAACGTCATTTTTCTTTATAGTTGTCAAAGCCAAAATTATGGGGTATGTTATCTTTGTCAAATAAAATCTCGTTTATGATTTTTCACAGTTAGTTGGAGAGCAAATATCGAAACACGAACCTTACATTAGTTCACACAAACCTTTTAAACAATAGATCGCGAAAAACAGTTCCCACCAAGTCTGTTTCATGATACACAGTAAGTGACGTCATGAGAAATATTCACAAATTATAGAGAGCTTGACTCGGTCATTTCCGGTCAACAACAACTGTGACTGCTACTTCCGGTCAACAATAACTAGGATCCGGCCATTTTCGGTCAACGACATTATTTACATTTTTAACCATACCAAATAAAAGTATTATCCTGATGTTTTCAGTACATTGTATTGGTAACGAACCACACCTTCTCCTACTCACGTCAATTCCATTACAACTTCAATAAAATAGCGACAGCGTGTATTGAGTTCTTTGTTCTTTATCAGATATAAATCGAGAAAATCTCGTCTTGTTAGATCGTTTCCGACGGATATATATTACAAAGAAAATGGAGTCTATCCAGGTTCAATGAATTATCCATTCTTCTTTGAGTAAAATTGCAGTAAATAAAACTGTATTATTAAGATAAAAAAAATACCGTTCCCAGGCGATTTTCACCTGTTACAAAGCTGTATATGTGTGTTTCATTGTTGTAGTTTTAGTGAACCCTTATCATAGGTGAGTCGTCCCTTCCTGTTCTGTTGGTTCTCTTGGATATATTACATATATAACAGCAATTCATGAATTATTAATAATGTTGTTCATATATTTTGTTTGGCATTCTTGAAATATCAAAGCCATGTCATAATATAACCTACAATCACGTGAAATATCTTCAATGTAATCATATCCGTTTTGGTGTATTATATATATATATAACACGACAGAACCGTTATTGGTTTCAGTAAGAACGTGCATTGTAAACACTTAACGAAACCTGTTTACCGTGTACATATAGCTGGGCTGAGTTAATGTGTCGCCGACATGTCGCCAAGGGGACAAGATGAGATAATTGATTATTTATTCTTACCTGGTGATCCCCAGCTATCAGTTGGGCTATCCTCCTCCTCGCTGCCATAATATCCCCGTCCCTCCATTTGGACCTGTGGTGCCCCCGTGTTGTGAGATAGTCAGCCTCAGGACGACCAGGCCCCGCGCATCACATTAATATCTCATCGTCCCCACAGATATCATCATTACGTTTCAATATATATAACACAATCTCCAGACTGGAAGATAACGTTTCAACGTAGGTGATACTGTCATATTGTTACATTTATATATATATATATAGATCCTTTACACACAAACACAAATTCTTATAGAGCCAAAGGTTGACAGTGTCAATCACTAATAATTCGCTGGGTTATTGAATAGGAGAGCATAAACCTCTCATGTATACGTCAACGCGAACAACTTGTGTTGAGGCTCTAACCATTGAACCACGCGCGTGGCTCAGACTTGCTTCAGCAGCTTTTGCCCTATCTATGCTGTCAGCTTCTGAATCCAAAAGAAGGAAACCGGTTTTACCGCTCTCTCCAAAGAACGGAACGGCAAGGCAGTGTATAGAGTGCTATGCCGATAGAACAAAAGGCTCAAAGTAATCCCGTGTGCTATTATTGGTAGAAATCCCTATAACAGGAACATTCAAAGTATCTGCATACATTTCAGCACACATCATATAGATCTATTGATGTCTATCGCCGTACCTGAGAGCGAAGATTATTATATATTGATACATATATAATGTATATACCTAGATGATGTTGGGTAAGTCTGGCATGCACTGGACTTAGCACATAGACCGTCCGAAGACGCGAATCTACCTCACTTTTACATGTGATACACTGGTAATTACACTGTAGCTTTATATAAATGTAAATGTACGGGGCATGGAATTGCGTATAAAAATCCATTCTGCCTTGTCCATACATTGTGTTAGTGTACGTATAAAGACGGACACTGCTATAAACTAGTGAAACAGCTGGATGGAGTGAACAATACATGATATACTGTCAACAGGCGACGGGATTGGAGATGAAAAAGACATCTTTATAGATTTATCCGTATAGAGATTTTCTTACATACGTGTATGTTTAGCTTGACAGTGTTGATGGCTGGTGTAGTTTTAATATAGCAGTATTAGCATGCTAATCAATAGCAATGCTCGCATATTGTATACCTATACACGTGTATGTAGCCATGTATGTGTATATATACCCATGGACGTTTATGTATGCATGTACAATGTACTGGGGGTATGTAAGTAAATACGTATATGTACTAATGTATGTGTGTAAAGCAATGTGCGTTATGTACGTGAAATACAAATATTATGTACGTGAATATACGTGTATTTATGTACGTGGAAATGTATGAATAAACATGTATCTATGTTCGTGAATATATT
>JAULCA010349233.1:0-12366 GCA_032360845.1 Crassadoma gigantea
CCAACTGTTAAAAACCTAGGGGTATACTTTGATAGTTCACTGAACATGGAGAAACAAGTGAACGCCATTGCCAAATCATGTTACTACCAGATCAGGAACATCGGCTGTATTCTGCAGTTTATAACTGCAGATGCATGCAAGATTTGGTGCATTCACTGGTTACCTCTCGGTTAGATTATGGTAACGCCCTGCTCTGTGGTATAACAGACAAACTTACTAGTCGTCTGCAGAGGGCCCAGAACACTGCAGCAAGGCTGGTTACTCGTACTCGAAAGAGAGAGCACATCACACCTGTGCTTTACTCGTTGCACTGGCTACCCGTACAGTACAGGTCACAGTACAAAAGTCTGGTGTACAGCTCCTCAGTACCTACATGAGCTTGTTACCCTGTATCAGCCGTCTCGATCACTGCTGATCAAATACCCTGGCCAAGTTCAAAAAGGTAATTAAAACTAACCTTTTCACATCTGCATTTTAGAACCCTTGAAAAGGTGTTATGTAAATACCACCCTTTTATTTGTTTAATTATGTGCACATTGCTTGCTTAATGTATACCAGTGATTGTAAGTCTTTGTTTTTGTTTTCACACTATTATCCATATGTTGTAAAGCTCTTTAGAGTAATTTTAGAAATTATATAGGGCGCTATATAAATGTTGTATATTATTATTATTATTATTATTATTAAACATCTGACACATGCATTCTCGTTTTCAATTACCTGTGTTTATGTCCAAAAAGTTATGTGCACTGCGTCTAAATGTAGACTGAACGACAATAACTAATACAATTATTAACCAAAGTAGTTGATATTTGCAAACTTATTCAAACTACCAATCACATTTGCAATTGTAAAACTGTGTTTGTTGTTGTTTTATTCGACTGCATTACAGGGTTCGTAACAAATATCTTATAAAAACATATGCGTGTATGCTGATGTGCTATGATTCATAACAGCAAAGCATATGTGTATGTTTTCAAGACATTTGTTACGATCTTCTGTAAATAGTGAGGATTTTTCTTCTTTCAGTTTCTCACGTGAAGGTTATCACCAGTCTCTCTACCAAATTCGCATCTTCGTTATTTACATATTTTAATATAATACCTAAAAATTACATAAATATATTATTTGAAATGCCACCTCCAAGGGTCAAATGCACTCCAACCTTGGAGTTCTCATCCTTTTAATGGAAGAAAAAATATCAGATTATAAATACGACGTTGCGGCAATGTCTGTATAACGTTAACTATTTCCGTACCGTTGTCGTGTACACACGACAATAAAATGTCATCCTGGTCCCCGTTGTGGTGTACAGACAACAAATAATAGACCGTCTCATCCCCGGTGTCGTGTACACACAACAAGATACTTTGGTGTTACCTGTCTTATGTTTAACTTGTTATAGCACTTGATAGTCGCATAATACAATGAGTTATCGCTAATATCAGCACATATCAGTTGGAAATTAATATTTTTGTAGGTGCAAAGTAGTTTTTCATTAATCTTTTCGAATTTCCTGCAAGATGTTTGCGTTTCGTGTCCTAAATATTAACAATATGGCGGCAACTTGACTCGATACGAACATTCATCATCAAATATTTATTGAGACTTTTTTTAAGTAAATAGGTATATTGTAATAAATGTCTCGACAAAATCGACTTGTATTAAGGAAAAACTGAACGACTTCGTATTCATAATCGTAACCTATCCCCGTTGGGAACCCTCACCACAACGCTGAATACAAGGAATCGTTTCGTTTGTTGCCGCACAGATGTCAATTTCTAAGGCATAATAAAATGCCACTTCGGCATTATACTGCGAAAATGAAGAAGTACGATCTATGAACAAGTACATGAAACAGTAACAAACATTTATTCACGGCTACCTGTTTATTTCTTGCAGCAGTTACACTTCGTCCAAAAAATACATTAATAATCTGCCATCTTGTAATATGCGCGGGAGCAAGTCTAGTAAGGAAACCCGGAATGGACTCCGGACCGGAATTGTAGTATGGAAAAAGTTAACAAAACGTTGTGAAAATGTTACGTACAAACATTTTGCAAACTTAACATGAAAACATCCCGCACAAGTTCACTTACTACGTTACTGCTACCTTAATGCAACGTTGTGTCCCGACGTAACTGCAATGTTTCAGGACGTTTTTTTTGCCCACTGAGAAGGCTATTCAATAATTCTAGAATAAAATGTATAAGCATTACAGATCTGCCGACCTACGATTTGGTTTTATGCCCAGTTATTTCATTTTTTGCAAAATAAACATTACAGATTTTTGTGGTAAAAGAGGGAGGTCTCCTGCGAAGAAGTATCCGTATTTACCACATTAAGGTTGTCCCTTTTAGTATATAATGAACTTACCTTAGGGTGACACAAAACTGTCCACTTAACTCCTTTTTGAAATATATGTCAGAAAAAAATAAATAATTGAAGATGCGTCCAATCAAAAAAACTCCAACATTATTCTTCTCAATATTGTGCTTATTCTATTACAAAAAAGAAATGTGCAATGCTGATGTCGACTTAGCTTTCATGTTTCCATTCCGTCCACCTAACTACCTTATCACGACTAGAATTATACATAAAGAGCCCATAGAAGGGGTGAAAGCGGCTAGTGAAAGTCGGTCTTTCAACTTGTTTTTACTATATATATAACTTGACCATTTTTTTATCAAGAGATCCTTTTTTTCGCAATAAGTTTATTGTTACATTATAACTAATAAACTTAAACAAGCAGTGAATGCAAAATTTAGTTTATGATTCTGAAAGTTTACGAAATATATTTTGAGAGAGGGAAAACCCTCTTGTACTTTCTGTTACGTCTTGTAAAATTCAAGCGATTAAATTCTATTTCATCATATTTCATTTTCACACACTTCAGATGTGTATTGCCACTTAAATAATTCACAAAATCAGTATACTGACAGTCTGTATACTTTTTTATCTGCCTTCTTGCGGGAAATACTGATAGATTTCTAAAATATCTCTTTTTACACATTACGAAAATCACAGCGTTCACACGGCGATCAATGACGACTACCATTTGGTGTCTATGAGGCATCATTGATTGATTTTCTGGAAGGTTCAAGAACCGCCGTCCTGTAATGCTTGCTTTACGCATCAGACGCCTCCATGTACAGTAATAATGACATTAACTATAAAAACTAGCAACTACTAACAAATTGCTAAATATTTATGATTTTATCATAGTAATAGTATCAGCATTTCTAGTACTGCCATATATGGTAGTGCCTCTATTGTGTCAATCAGTGCAAAGCAGAGAGTTTTTGCTTGTTCGAATGACGAAATGTTTTTGATCACATCAGTATTTTCCCCAGTTAGCAATTGAAATAGTCGAAGAAAATCTGCTGAACATCAAAAGTATCTCATTGGATCCAATGTGTGTTCTTCACAGAGGTAATTTAAGGTTTCAATGCTGCAAGGCAGGGGTAAAGAACAGACAAAACCACCGTACAGTAACGACTGGTAAAACAGAACATTAGGGATCCCGCCATCATTTTGCCGTTGTGAACGAATTCTATGAGTGTTGCAAGTCACCATGAAGACGTCTAATTGTTTTTGAATCAATCCTTAAAAGCAAAGACGAATACACTCCAGGTGAACTGGATCAGCATTATTGATGTGACCTTCATCAACTATATCCTTGAAAGTGTTTCCCCAAAAATGTGTGAACTGGCTAAGAAGAAAACTCCATATCATCTCTGGTTTGCAGTTAATCTTCCAAGGGGAAAGCGATTGTGTCCTGACATGTCATCACCATGATCATACGTAAAGCTCGGTGCTTTCATCAATTCGAACCAATCTTGGAACCCTTTGATTTGTTTTAGGTATTGAATGAAATAATGTGCAATATATTTCGGATTTTATTTAGATTGGCACGCTTTAAGCCAAAGAATTTTCCTTGAAATACCATCAACCGCACCATGTATAGATATGCCAAAGGGTTTGAGTTATGGATGGTAAAAGTAGGTCCTTTACTGGTAAAAATCCTGCGCCTAAGTCTTTGCCTTGACCTAATTCAATGCCCTCAGGGTCAATCGCACGCAGAATATGTCTAATGGTGTCCTGGGTAACACGCAAACTACATTGGGTATTCAGAATTCGCCACATTGTCTTATATCCTACATTTGAAAATCCTTCTTTATGCAGCTGCACTTTATGCGCAATTATTCTATCAACCAGACTTTCAGCCCCGCGTCTCCGTAGTCCTAACATTTTCAGCTGTCTGTAGAGTGGTCGTTTTCTCATTACCTTCCCATGAGTAAAGAATAAAACCCCCAAGATTTCCTTTGATGTAAATGCACGTGAATAATATAACTGTATCAACATATCTGGCCGACCTTCTACAGGAGCAGGCGGCATCTATAGAGATAAAAAGTCGAATTTAATGGTAGTTTGAATTCAAGCAATTCTACAACAGTATATGGGAATATAAACGTGATATCTAAATGTCTTTGTTAATATTCAGAATTTCTTTTTAATTTCAACGCAGTGACCTTTATAATGGCCATGAAATATTAATGAAAGAGTTTCAGTTACTTAATGATCACTGTTTTGACAATTCATAAGGTGTTTTTAGTAGCTACCTATTTAGGTTCTACAAGATAATCAATTGGCGGTAGATGACAATACGGAAAGTATGTCACTGTAACTAATATTCAACCTTTGACCTTTATATAAAATTTTGCCATTTAACTTGGTATGCAAAGTCTGTCCGAAAATGAAATGCGCTCGTTAGAGTTTAAAAGTCTTATTTGACTGTAAACCTCCAAATATACATGGGTTTATACATCACACTGTTGCGAACACAGCTGATGTGACACCAACATAATAAGAAATAAATATGAACGTGACTTTGGACCTAGATCAGTGAACTTGAGTCTTGTGAAAGTTAATCCAGGAAAACAGATAATTATCACCGGTGGTTTCCTACAGCAAGCATTGGGACGAGCAAATAGAAATGTTCAATTCTAACTGTAGGCAGATCGAACAAAGATTTTTCTTTACAATATTTGAGGATATCCACTCGATGTTAGTCAACTTACACTGTGTTTATGATTTAAATCAATGGTTATTGAATGAGTTAACGGTAAATACAGTCTGTTGGTCTCTACTGAAACGCATATAGGACATGAACGAAAAAAACTGTTTTATTCTGCCCGGGCAGAATAAAAAATTGCCCGGGCAAATAACAATCTGCTCGGGCAGAATAACAATCTGCCATGGGCAAAAAATATTCTGCCAAGGCAAAAAACATTAATCTGCCTTGACAAAATAACAATCTGCCCGGACAGAATAATAAGAATCTGCGCGGGCAAAATATTTAACCTAACCAATTTCATTGAAATATGTTGTGGTGCTTGCGATTGGAAATGTATGTATCCGCATGTTGTTAATTGTCGTGGATTTGATACAATCATGCGTTGTTAATGGGGCGTTTGTTTCAATTCTGCAACAGGTAGTTTGGTCAGCGTCTCCTCTTAGTTCAGAAGAATGGTTGAGGGCAGGTTTGTATGATTCTGCTGGTCAGAAATCAAATAAATAAAGCAACCGCCAATACGTTTCCTAGCAACTTTTTCAAACTAGGCATGGACATCCATTATTTAAACTGACTTGAGCGGGGATCGCACCAACGCCAAAGTTGTGATAGGCTTTCTGTGATCATTAGTCAGAAACCTAGACCACTGGGCCACCGTGGCCCTACATAAAAGATCCATGTTATGATCCATGTAGCAGATGTTATGATTTTCTGATAAATGATGATATTGGACCAGGGGAAATATTTTTCAAACATTAACTGATACATGTATGTGACAGAGATATGGACACGTGGTGAGTCATGTTCTCTTTGAATACGACAAACGTATTGATTTTAATTTCTCTGTTTTCAACTTTCCATTCCTGTGCAGCAATATACCTTTATCTCCAGCTTACGGCGTATTTGTTTCTCAACTTATACGCTATGCAAGGGCTTCCTCTTTTTATATTGATTGCGTTGCAAAAGGAAAGCTGCTCACAGGTAAACTATTACAACAGGGATACATCCTGCCCAAATTAAAAAGATCACTAACAAGTTTTATGGGCGTCATCAATGTCTTGTCGATAAATATGAAGTTTCTGTGTCTGAACTCATTTCAGACATTTTTGTAACATAATTTTACACGGTGTTTCTCTAACTATACATTTTAACAAATGTTATTAACGTTATGGATATTGCAGCTTATTGCTGCACCTAAACTGTTTTTTACCATGTTTGTGGTTCCCTTTTTATCACATGACGGGTGTTGCTAGTAAAACAGAAGGGCGCTTACCCTTCCGGAGCACCTGGTCTCACCTCCGTTCACTGGAGGTTCGTGTGTTAAATTTGAGCCACATATTTTGCCGAATTTATTTATTTTCGGAGTATTGTAATTTTGATTATTGATGGGTACTTTTGTGTGGATTTAAACAATAAATTGAAATGCATTACTTTGGACGCCCCATGTCTTGTGTTTGTTCAGTAATTCCATGCCTTTTGCTTTAGTGTGTTCTTGGCGGCTCTGGACACGTACATTTTTCAGATACTCTTGTGTAACAAAGAAACCTTAGTCTCAGTTACCAATATGATATCCGATATCTTGGAAGTTAATGTCGTTCATTGATTATGTTTTTTTTACAAAAACTTATGACGGTTGTCACATGGTTGACAGGGAATGATCACCCATGCGGAACACCTGGTTCCATCTCTGATTTTTATAGAGGTTCATGACGTCTTTTGTCCTGTTATATATATGTGTTCCTTCATTTCCAGATATTGTTTTTTCTCTAGGACTATATATCTTGCCTTGTCCCGTATTTCATCGTTGTTTGGTATTGTGTATCAAATGCCTTTAGTGTACATAACAACGTACACTCAGGGTTGCAACCGCCACTTGTTGTTTACTTATTATTTCTGAGTTAAGAATGTGGAACATATTTTTGATTTACTGTAAATAGCGATTCGTTACATATTGTTGTAATATCATGAATATATAACAACATTTGAAAAAACATTTTCTCATGTCATAGAAATGATAAAGCCTTGGACGAGAGGCAATATTATGAGACCATAGTGTCAGCACACGGTAAAAATGATTTAGTACATCACACTTCAGCTATCTATATTTTCGACATTTTAGGAAATCTTATTGTCATGAGTTATTTTTGTAATGTACGGGGAAATCATGACGGGTGGTGGTGGTGCTAATTTTGTTTTTAACGTCGATAACGTATATTAAGGATTAATCTAACAGCAGTTTTTATGTGTGCGGTTGTTTGTCCATGAGTGGGTGGCCTGCTTTGTACTAGCGTGCACTCAGGGCAACTTTAAGGTGCTAGTTCACCGGAGCAGTAGTCGTTGGCAGACATGCTATCCCAACAGTCCATTATACTGACACTCTTTCCAAAGTGACCCTAGAAAATATCCATCTTCCGTGTTTTGGGTTTATCCTAGCAACGGCTGTGTGGTTATGCACTTTTATTGACAAATGGTGTGTCGAATGAACCGCAAACATGTACCCTTCGATTTTGAACAGGAAAAATTAATTGCAAAACGTGTCCTAAATGCCGCGTCAGATAGGCAAGTTCCGAAATCGGGTGTAATAAATGTGCAAAATAGCCTGTTGTTATTCAATTGGTTTTCAAAAAGTCAAATTTAGTCAACAAAGAGCTGATGTAATCTCCGATTTTTATGTCCCCGGAAAAACAATTTCGGGGTATGTTATTTATGTTTGGTCTGTCTGTCTGTCTGTCTGTCTGTCTGTCTGTCTGTCTGCCACATCCGTGTCCTCTCTGTATCTACTACATTTCTCAATGGATCTTAACGGAACTTTGTAGTGCAGAAAAGGGTTTTCAAACTGATGACGTGAAAAAAGTAGATCGGGATTTCGCGTGACGATACGCGCCAATGTTGTTTCACCACACTGTGGTGATACAAGACCTTGTATCAGGCGAGTTCAATAAATCAAATTTAATGATAGATAAAACCTCTGTTGTTGTTTCGAATAGAGCTCTGGGCGGAAATTTGCGAATGAGAGTCTTCATGGCTACATTTAATATAAAATACTAAACAGATTCGCCAGTGTTCTACTTGGTACCCCCTAGCGTTTACGCGGAATTGTTTTTACAGGAAAACATCAAATTATGCGATTCCATAGCCAAGAGCAATAATAGTTCCGCACAAACTTTAAGGGTATCACATTGTACACTGGTAAACCCCATTGCAAACTCAATAAATTCTTGATAATCACTTTCAAACTGTGACTCAGACAATTATTTATACACAATTCATTCTATAAACGCACACCAGTTGATACTATAGGATACAACTGGACGGAGCAGTGGCGAAAAGAAAAATATTCACGTTGCGGTTATCTATTCCTTCGCAACATTGTTGGGAAGGGAGGGGTACAAAAATTGCCTTATTGAAAAATAAGCACTTTCATCTTCATAGTTTAATCCGATAATGGTGTAAAATGTCATTTACGTCAAATGAAGATCGTTTCTTATTTGGTTTCTCGAGTTTTTGTAAAGTTGTGACGCTTCATATCTATTTGATGGAGGAACCCAGTTATTTTCCTCCATAGGGATGCCGGATATCTCAAATATGTCTTGATTACAAGGATATTTATCCTGGTAAACACACCTAGTTCACACTCACAAACATCATCCCGATTCACACCAATAAGACGGTCTTCTACTGTGTGTAACTCCGGTATGGAATACAGGAGCATCGGACTCCCCCCTGGGATGTTGACCTTTTTGTCGGGCCGCATTCAATGCGTGTTTCACGCATGCTGAACCTGTTACAGGTCATCCAAAAACATAAACAGACATCCTAGCTAAAAATATCATATAAATTGTATAACATGTAAAAAATGGTCATGGTGATCATTCTTGAAAATTACACTTTTCATCTTTAAACAAATGGTATATATTTACATACTGTATGATCAAATAAATCTACTGTGGCCATTTTGGCCATTTTTGTGTATGTTGCTATTCATAATAAAATCCATCATCTTGGGGTTTGAACGGATATGCCGGATACAATTTCAATTGCTATCAGCCAAGGACCATCCATGCCAATTTGGTTCCAATAGGCTCGATAGTTTCAGAGTAGATTGTCAAAGAATCGGCTAAAATACCATCTTATTTGTATAATTCGTGAAAATCGGGTCAACAAAAATTTCTATATTTCACAAAGTCCGTTAAAAATGAAATCTACAGTGGTAATTTATGTGTTTTCGCTATCTATGGTAACGGTGGCCATCGTGGATTTCGGACAGACATGCTGGATAAAAGTTTTAATCTTTAACATTCAAGGACCTTCCACAACAAATTTGGTTCAAATTGCCCGAGTGGTTTCAGAGGAGAAGACTAAAGTTTACGGACGCACTTAAGCTTTTCCATGCTATTAACTCGCTTAGCCTTTGGCCAGGTGAGCTAAAAAACAGCTTATACGATTTTCCCTCAAACGTTTCAAAATCTGTAACCATAGTTATCAAAATGGAAACCTTTAATATTATACAAATTCAGATATTGACTTATTAAGGTGAAAATAAGTCTATGGGGATTTAAGAGATGCTGTTTATATATTTTTGGACGGTAACAGTTTCAAAAACGTTGGTTGCAATGGAACAAATGGTATTAAACGCTTACGGTATTGACATTTCCCCCGTTAAATGAGTTATATTGGTCTAATATTTTTCATTCTTGGGTAAAAGGATGTTACTACTCACGGCCCATAAAATATTAACATCAACATATCTTAATACCATGGTAACAATATGGAGATATCTGATTGGTCAAATGATAAGGTTAACGAAGAATGCCGGATACAATGCCAAAGCTTCGAAAACATCGGCTGCCCTGGTAACAAAAAGAACGGACTCTGATTGGTGGAAATTTAGATACCATCTGATTGAGTTGATGCAAAATGGTTTAAGGGATGACAAATACAAAGGAAACAGCTTTATCGTTTAGAAGACTTTCTCAAATAACATGTCGTCTAGTTACCTGGATAATTTTCATGAAACAAAACCGGACCAGCTCTGTGTCCAACTGATCACCAGTAAATTCTCCGTCTACTTTAAGTATGTGTAATATATCAATGTAATACTGCATGCAGTTTACGCAGAAATCCCCACCATGCTTCTATTCTTTGGTATGTGACGCTGGTGCCAACAATAAAACTTCGTTCTCCAGCAACATCCTCTGTCCTACACCTGGGGAGAAACGTTTGTGCTGTTTTAACATATACGTTCTCAGTTCCCATGTCGGCCCTTATTTTCCTTGGACAGCCATTCTTTTCCATAATAGAACGTACATAGTATCCTAATATTACTTTTGGATTATTGCTTGTATACTATGCCTCTAGCCATATTATACTTCTAGAGAATCCATCTATACAACCACTGATAGTTTAATTTGGATCATTGCTTCGGTACCTACGGCGAACCAATCTGTATCTACTCCGGGCTGCAACACCTTCGGGATCCAAAATATTTAGCAGCACACCGACAGACTTCTGGGTTACGACGAGTCCATGTTGTAAGTATTTGCTGTGCATCCACCGGTGACCGTAGAGCTGCCCACAGGTTTTCAATTGTTCTTCAATAAATAAAGCAACCGTCCATATGTCTGTTAGTCTGTTTCGTCTTCCTTATCCTTGTTGTCTTAACAATCTGCGTAAATGTGTCTGATTTATAAGTATGTCATGATTTTGTATCAAACATATGAGTACTCCTTTTTGGCTAAAACCAAGATCGACATACACACGAATGTATTCATCTCGATCCATCTTTATTATTCTGCCCGTCTGTCAGATAAATTATTTAATTATTCTGCCCGGGCATATTAATTATTTCTATTAGATTCTATTTCTGCCGGGCAGAATTTTTTGTTTTCTTTCGTGTCCTAAATGCGCTTCCGTAGGTCTCTCCTATAAAAATATTAGCCTCCGGCTTAAGCCTGCGAGTTATGTTTTTTTTTTTTATTTTAGGACAAACATATAAACTGTATATTTTTTTTTCGATAATTGTCACTAGGTGTGTGTGAAATTGGAGCCAGAGCGCTCAAATTGTCTTATACACCCTCTTTTTCTGTATCTTTTTATTTTCCGCTCCTGTTAACAGATATATATATAACATACATTATACACTACTTAATTTACAGACTAAAACACAATCATATATGGTAAATATTTCTTACCGTTATTTCTTTGGTAACACAAAACCTGTCGCCCGTTCTGACATGAACTGCTTCCGTACGCGAAAATACAGCCTGACAGTGTAAATCCCACAACATATATATAAATATATCGATATCATGAAATCGAGTTAACCATACATAACTCGTCAAGTGAATTCGTGCATGCCGATTTGTTATTTTTCTCGATAAATTGAAGTCGAGTTGACAAATCTATTTCGATAACTCAATTTGGTTTATATCAAAATGATAATACTTATCTCGATAAGTCAATAAAATCAAATGGAGAAAACGAGATAATAACGCAACAAATCCATTTTTCTGATGTCAGTTTATCCAAGTTTATAATATGTCGATTTATTCAACTGAATATGTCAATTTGTGTATATCGGGTTGTAAGTACCTCTTATAACATTGATGTCAAATTGACAAGGTATATCTAGTCAACTCGATTTTTCGTTATCGAGATAACATTGCGTATTACGATAATGCGACAAAATTATTTCGATAAAGCAAGATATAAAACGACAACTCGAATTACGTTATATCGAGTAATTGTACTATATCACAACAACTAGAGGGATAAATACGTTTCCGTAGCTGTCCCTTTGTCGTGATTTTGTCTCGGTCACATGCTGCGACAACTTTCCGTATTTAACAGATAAAATGTCGTCTTGTCGCGTTTTCAAACCGCGATAATTAAGGCGACAACACGACAATGCGACAACACGCCAACACGACATTTTGAACACGCCAAATAGCGCGTACAGAATCTCGTGTTGTCGCGGTAAAATGCCGCCGTGTCGTGTCATCGCCTTGTCGTGTTGTCGCCTTCCTGTTACACATGCGCAAACCATAGATAATAACCCCTATATTGGATTATAGAAGAAATAGCAAAATGTACTTTACCATTCTAAAGCACCAGGGTAAAGTTGGTCACTTATTTAATATTGGGCTAGTTTAATATTCAAATGTAACAAATATAATAGTTTTTATGTCGTTTTTTTATACCTATACCACAACTGGGAATCTTAGAAGGTATGCACATGCAAAACGGCATTAACGATACCCAAGGCTCACTCGGCATCATTTCGAATTTCAGGA
>JAULCA010349566.1:0-12363 GCA_032360845.1 Crassadoma gigantea
CGAAATAGCAATCCATATTTTAGATATGTTTTCTTTGCAGAATATCAGTCTTTTTTAAGACCAAAACGTATCATGTTTGAATAATGTAACACAAGTTTGAAGATTATATTAATCTGTGAGTAATCAAGATTCTTTGTACCAAACGTAAAGTTCTACAAACGACGAGTTATTTAAAAAAAGTGTTCTTACCATTTAAATTGTAATTTCTGGACAAAAACATTACAATATCATCCTCTGCGTTTCGTTTTGGACTGATTCGTCCTTCCGTATCCTCAGATAAATCGTAAGTTTGCTGTTTTTCGGTACCTGGTGGTTTGCGAAACCGCCCCAGAATATAAGGATTAAAATGGTGGCGCTTTCCAATTCGGGGTAAATCACTCTCCTTGCTGTTTGTGTAGAATATTGCACTAGTCAGATGCAACAAGGCCAAAGTCGTTAGAATAGTGGCGATGGACATTGCGATAAATGGCCTGCAAATACAAATACATGTTTTATTAAACGTGTTATGACTGAAATGTTTCCGAAATAATAATTATGTATTTACTAGACGAGTATTGGCACCAACTTGTAGCGCATGCAAAACAAAATACGTGTCTAAAACACGAACAGTCATACGCATATCGAAAGATATTAGCCAGGTGGCATAGGACTAGTTTTGGCGCCTAATAAAGCAATTCATGCGAATTCCTTGAAACATGGTTTTGATCATTGTATCAAATATGATGATTTTATGGATTGTATGAACTGTTTATCTATGTGTTGTAAAACGCTTTAGAGATGCTAAAGCTAGCTAGAAAGGGTGCTATATCAAATGTTTAATATAACGTATCAGAGTTTGTTAAATAAAGGTTCATTATTTTTTTTGGGATAGAAATTCGTCTTCTGATATTTTGAAATAAAATACTGCTGATCAACTGGATAAATAAGTAGACAGTTTAGGTAAGACCAGTGAGGGTATTCCTGTTTGTCTACTGGTAACTTAGATTCGTTGTGATATACTGTTCATTTACTGGTACCGTGCAGGTTCGCGAAGGAAAACTTACATAAATTACATGTTACTGCATGTACATGTTCAAATGAAGCATCTGTTGTGGGACCTGTTTTTAAAGAACGTTGAACAGCAATCGTTTGGGCGTGAAAGGCAGTAATTTTAAAATTTAAATTGCTAATGGAGATTCCTTAATTTTAATGTCATGATGAGGGTTAGTACATTCAATGATAAAAGCACTACAGCTCTGTGATACTGAAATACCTCACTTGTCACATAGGTCTCTTATGGAATAAACACCTTTTAACTGTGTCGATACTGACGTCACGAATTGGCAATTGACACTAGTAAATGTTTAATCCGCTTACAACAATACCATAATGTCACACCTACAAACATCGGGCTGGCGTTAGGCGACTAAACCTGGCCTAACGGTTTAAGCTGGAGTGCGGGTTCTGATACAGGTAGCATACCACATCAAAAACAATTAAACTGGTTGGTTGGGTGGTTTATAGGTTTATCGTCTGCTTTTCACTGACGAAATCTGTATGCGGTCAACGTAGTTGAACTTAAAGTTCGCGCAGTGGTTGAATAGGCATCCAAACCAGAGTTAACTCTTTGAAACATTACAGAAAGTTACATTTAGAAAACGACCTGCGTGGTATATTAGACAGCAAGGTATAACAAATAACATACATCTTATTAATAACACGTTCTAATACGTACTAATGGATATTCTTTGATGAACTTTAAAATAGATAAAAGCTTGGCAAACACTTCTTGTCAATCGTACCGGTGACCTTACATTTATTTGTTAAAACTATTTCTTTGCTATTCAAAGTTTTATTTAAATGTGAAGTAGCTAGACTTTTCTACAACTCATGACGAAGACGTTAGTCTTGGCACTGTCAATTACATATTTGTTTGCGTTTAAGGTTGCTGAAATTATTTGAATTATGACCGCTAGAGTGAGACTCACAGAAATTATAAATATAAAATAACATAGATTGCTGACATTGCTCTATTTTTCGACCGCGGACAGCACAGAATAAACTACTTTTTTATTTCAAATAGATTTGCAGTTAGAATGTATGCATTTGATTTTGAATCATTTCTTGACAACTATCAATTTGATTTCGTGATTACGTGTAGTTATGTAACTGTTAGAACTATTGTTGAAATGTATCATTATTAGCAAATGGAAATCAAATTAATAATTTATATGGACGGCAAATCAAGACTGATACAATATATTACCTTTAACTGAGCGAGATCGGGTTATCTCAGTCGAGGGTAAGATTCTGTAACAAAATCCTAACCGAGGTGTAAGCCGAGGTTGGGATATTACAGAACCTTAGCAGTTAACCCGCGGATGAATACATCTCAGTGTGAAAATTCCGCGAAATCTCACGTTAAGGTTTAAGACAGATCGGACGAGATAGACAAATTTAGTATGGGGCATGACGTTGGATATCTCTGTCTGAGGTGCGATAGAAGCTGTTCTATAGGGGTAATCAAGGTATAGTCAAACCTGCCTTAACGGTCACCCTAAATAACCTGTCAGACGTGGCCAGCGGTCACTAAAATCGGGTTCAAATTACGATCACTGTCTGAAAACAGCGGCCAGCCGCTAGCCGCCAGCCGCCATTTTGTCTATAAAGTTATTTAATTACACTGCAAAGATCACGTAACTACGCTTATTTTTAGAAGCAGTCATGTGATTTTTTACGATAGTGAGTGAAACTCATGGCGGCGATTTTCATTGGTACTCGCTAACTCTGGTTCAGGTAAGTTAATTGCTTTTACGGGCATATTTTATTGACATACATGTAATATACAATGGTCAGTAGTTTAAGTGTAGATGAAGCGAGATGGATCGATCACAGTGGAGAAAAGTAATTACTCAAAGAGATCAAGTTAACGTTAATGAATTAGCGGAGCAAGGGGTAAGTTCGAGAAAAATAGCCGATCAGTATGATATAGGCAGGTCGCAAGTGCAAAATATCCTGAAAAGAAAATCCGATGTTTTGTGTGATTTTCATAATAATGCATCCCCTGATCGAAAAAGAAGTCGCCATGCTTCGGGAAACGGAAATATCAATGACTTAACGCGGAGATGGTTTCAGAATTGTGTCGGTCGACGTATTATTGTAAACGATCCTATGATTAAAGAAATAGCTTTAAAATTTGACGATGATATGGACAAGCCACTTTTAAGGCATCTAACGGGTGGTTGGAGTGTTTTATTAAACGTTACAATATCGTTTGTGGTAAATAAAGTGGAGAACGGGGGGAAGTCAACAAAACTGTAGTCCGTGATTGGAAAACAACTCCCTGATTTATGTAGCGGTTAGAAGCCTGAAGACATTCTCGGAATGGATGAAACTGGTTTGATTTTTCGTGATACTATAAGAACTACTTTTCATTTAAAGGGTGATGACTGCTCTGGAGGTAAACGATCGAACGAACGTATAATAGTAGCATTATGTGCATAATCAACTGACGACCCCCCTCCCTCCCTTCTGGTCATTGGAAAATCAAAACAACCCCGCGCGTTCAAGCATATTTGTTTGAAGAGTGGCTGAGAAACTTGGACAAAACATTTAGGCGTCAGAAACGAAATGTGCTTTTTTTATAGACAATGCCCCGTCTCATATTCATTTGAAACTTACAATGGATTAAGGAATTACCCAGTTCCGTAAACGTCAGGTTAGTGTGTTTTATTGATTGTTCAAAAAATATCTTTATACTGAAATGAAATGACCGTACTGACAATATTCATATCGCCATTCTATACTACCGCCAACTAAACACTAAGAACGGATTTTTCTCACTTCATAATTCCCTCGATAAATTAGCCACCCTCGCACACCGCCATTCGCTATGTGCTTTAAAAACTCCCTTTGCTATGTTTTATAAATATTTGTCCCATTCCATTGCAGTTGAGGCATATGTTGAGTGAAGAGACAGCCATGCTCTACAGGGTCCGACTTACTCAAACAGACATCAATTCTGGACGGCATTTACTGGATAGACCAAGCATGGAAGGAAGTTGAAAGCTCAACAATAACAAAATGTTTCTGCAAATGTGGGTTTGACTTGGTTTTAAACAGATCAGTTGACGATGACATCACACTTTCCATGTTAAAGTTATCCCGGTTTGTATACAAATGTGCATTGACAGAAACCCCTAATTTGGATGCCGATGTGAAAACATGTGATGTGACGGGAAATGAATCGTTAGAATGGAATCGCCCTGCTGCAGAGATTATGGAACAGTCAAAGTCTACAGGTGCAAATGAGTTTGACGATGGGGATTCTGATGACGTTACTTCCTGCGATGCTCCTTCTAGTGAACTGTGTAATGCGGATATCAAACAGAAACTTCATGAAATCAAAGAGTTTTATTATCAAAAAGGTCACGGGAATTGGTTCGGACTTGTTATGGAATTAGAAAAAGAACATGACATTTGTAAAAAGTGCAAAACGACCATCAATCACTGATTATTTTGCACCATTATTGTAGTTGCATTTATACATGCATATAGATGTGTACATGTATCATGAATTTTCAGGTCCACAGCATTTTATTTTACATACATGTACATGTATTTATGACATCATGTAAATGTAATTTTTATGTGAACATATTGTCTTCTAAATGCATATGAGTATTAATAAATCCATGATATTACATACATGTATTTATAATAAAGTACACCAGAACCTAAATATTAACGTTTGTATCTTGATTACTAGTCGCATGATCTCACTGCACCTGATTTCAGGTTTTAAACCCGGCGACGTCAGCGACCCGATAATGAAATCGATAATTGACGACATTATTAGCAATATCATGACCCCAAAAGGTCAATGTTTTTCCGTCTCAATGTTAATGTTACAACGTAACAACACTTATCCACGACAGAATTACCCTAGTTACGAGTATAGAACTTAAGATCATCGATTCGTTAAATGTTTTGGTGTCGCTAGTTAAACGTTGTTTTGACAATATACCGCCGCGAATCTCAGAATATGTTACAATTGTCGTCTTAATAATAATAAGAATAATTGAAATTCAAGTCTTTTATTTAGATAGGGTTGCCTATTTAGAATTACATCTAATTTATAATATAGCACTCTTTGTAATATATTTTTCATTATCAAAAGCGAAAGTGTATATATTAATCGAGAAATCTTAGCTTCAGCTTGGACACGTACACTTATACTAAGGACTGTTATCCGAGTATATTACAATACAGAAACAAAGAGAAACTGACGATAACTACACTTAAACAAACATGTATCATGAACCCAAAAGTTTAGGACAATAGATACGCCCTTTTCAAATTTCTAAGATTTTACAGAGTATTGTGTTAATATAGGTTATTGCAGTACATATAGTTTAGGTCACGTGATGGCTTAGTTGTTATCACGTGATTAATTTGGAATCTGTAATGTTATGTACTGTTTAAGGAGAGGACTCCATGAGTTGGTATAACTCGTGTCCAATTCTTTTATTTATTTACAATAAAATATGTTTCATTCACATGTATTTAGGAAAATATTAATTACCAAGGTTTCTAAGAATTTTGCTATAAATGAACTCCATCACTTTTACAAACAAAATGTTTTTACACAATATCAATATTTGTTTTCTCTTCTGTCAACCGGTATATAACGCAAGGTTACTTATTTCGCTAAAACTAAACAGGATTGAAACTCTTAAGTTCTTCGTCAAAAATTAATCTTACATCCTTTTACGAATTATGATTCTTAAGAAAGATCATTTGAAATAAAAACTTATTGTTTGCCAATATACTTATATGAAGTCATTAAAAATCGAATCAAAATAAAGATAGCTTTGTCTTTGTTTTAGAAGAAAAAAACCAATTGAAAACATTTATAGTTCTGTATATACAAGTATTCATGCATTTTAGTACTTTGAATATATGCTATATCAATGCTCTTCAAAAAATGAATATTGTTTCAAGAAAAAACAATCATCAGATAAACAAAAATAACAAAACATAAGTATCTATAAAAATTACAAATAAGGAAAGAAATTTGTTGATGCAATAAGTCAGCTGTTAGATCATTACAATAAGACTTACCTCTTGGTGAACCGGCGATCTTGATGTTCTATGCGATTGTCACCTCTGTTCAGCACCGATATATATATGTAGTTGGATACTCCGTCACTAGCCATAGCAATGCGCAACCAGCCAATCAGATCGCAAGTAGGCTTACCATCATGACTAAACTAAATCTGACACCTGTTTTTTTTTTTAATTTTGATAAGTTTCATCATTTATTACTGCAGACATACTGTGTGTGTATTTTATTTCTAAAAGAAAAAGATTCCATTTCTGACATAATTGCATTTAGGAGAAAACGGATATTTACAGATGTGAGAAATATAATTAAACCCAGACTATGGGAGGTAAAATTACAGATACACGTTGCTTTTACTTTATTTTAGATTGCCTTTTAGAAAAAAATGTATTCTTTATTTGTGTTTCAACGAAAACCATATGTCATCAGGTGAATTAATGTCGTTTAATCGTGGTGGATGAGTGTGAATGACACAAAACGAAAGGATTGGTCTTATGACCAAACATTGACAGTAGCAGGGTATGCATACAAACAGTAGAAATAAATCTTCATCATGGGTTTTTGATATCAACCACCACACGCAGCACAATGCTATCTAATATATGGTATACACAACTTAAAACAAAAACCAAAATGCTTGCCCTCGATCAGCACAGCAATCCTTGGTATGACATCATAGGGATACTGATACAAATGTGAATATTTTAATCTTTAAAACATACTATAACAGACATTAAGCATAATTTCATTGTTATTGATAATAGCCTTTTCTAAATATCCATATTATAAGGGTTTATATTTTGAAATGAGATGACGACAACAGTAATGTGAAAACGAAAAAAAAAAGAAAAACATCAACTTCTTCAAAAATTGGAAATAACAACAGCGGTCCTGAAAAGGAATCAATCCCAGTATGTGCCGTTAAGGGAAAGTCTTGCTTTAAAGTTCACCATGGGCTAGATTTCTCTGATTGTCTCGTTTAGTAATGATTTATTATTTGCTCTCACATACTTCACAGGGTGATTTCGTTGTTGCTAGGAAAAAGATGACTCTTTGTCCCACCCTTCACAGGTGTGTCTCCTGTTTTGGCTGGAAAGGATAAGCTTGTCACCCCCTAGGGAGCGATAGCCTCGTGCCGATTAGCACGTGCTCAATTGTGACGTCATTGAAGTACGTTATCGATCATTGTAAATTCATCAAAAGTGAATGACGATATGCGTGCCCAACATGTGTTTTTGATAACAAATATGTCGGACTGCTATCGGTGGAGTTGTGATCAAAATAATAGAATGGGAGAAAAAAAAACAATACCCTACTTTGAGGGCGTAACAGATAAATCTCCAACCCTCGGGGTGAATATGTCTCTATCACACCCTCAGGGAAGGTGAAGATTCTATTAATCTTACATGGGGAAGGGAAAGATAGCTGACACGCGCTATGATGTCATACTAATGGATTGTCGACGTGTCGTCATTTTAAGCCTCGTGCTTGCCAGCCAAATTCTTACACTCGGATTGAGATTTCAACCCTTGTGCTGGCCAAGCCAACACTTACCCTCGGATTGAGATATCCGTATCCACGGAACAGACCCATGTAAGATTCTTTTATATTCTCCGACACTTTCTCCCTCAGGACTACTTTGAATAGCATGAAATGTGTGACAAGGGTGATTAAGCTACCCTGGCTAAACTGCAAAATTACTTTTACAAGGCAGGTTAAGGTTAAGACAGTTTTACCTTTTTTCAGGCAAAATTTCAGATACAAAATGTTGGAAAACGATAGATTTATTCTCCCTCTTTCAGGAGGTAGTTACTGAAGTATCCAAAAACGGGGGTTGCCGTGTCAAAGGCAAATTTTCCCTTTACGTGCGACAATTCTTATCATTATTCTTATAAACCTCGTTTAAAACAAAATGCAATAAATCGTTATTATTTACTGTCTCATCATAATTGTCGTGCATAATGCTCCGTGAAAGGAAAACAAGTCTGGGTTACCTATGACGTATTTCATATCAAATTATTACGCATGACGCAAAGTTTTCGCGAACTTCTTCAAAACCAAATGTCTGCGTTTAAATAACAAACTATTATAATTCAATTTAGGCTATAGAAGTCCACCTTAAGATATAAAACAAATATAAAACAATGAAACATTTTTTCTTTAACTATCGGCTCAATTGACCTGCACAATATATTCCATTATATGTATGAGAAATAGTAAAAATCGCATTATTGACAGTGTGTAATCATATGCATGCATTTTCATATTTTAACCTCGCGATAAAACCTCGTGCTTAAACTGCCTTCTTTAAGTCATGCTATCTCAACTATCACAGACAAAAAATGTTATTTTTTTAATTGTTACATTTGATTTAAGATAAAAAAAATGTCCCCGCTACTTTATAAGGAATTCTACGTAAAAAAGGGCGGTATAAATATCCGATTTCGTTATCGCTTTTTGTCGTCGACTTGAAAGTAAGATTTGACTGTTTTCCTAAATGGTTCGTTAAATAAAGAAAGTATTTGATCCTGAACTATTGTGTGTAGATGCTTATGAAAATATTTCGGGGTGTTGCTTCAGAATAGTTTTACAACAAACAGGGATGAATCAATGCACTGTTTTATGAGGTCCTTTTAAGGAAATATTTTAAACTGACAAAAGTTCATCTAGTCTTCATCTAATGCCTTTCATCTGACAAAAAAGGTTAATTAAAATGTTAACTTTTTACTGATGAAGCTTAATTACGAAAAATCAAGTCTATCATTAAACATTTTGTTTTGATAACTAGGGACATCGAAGTTATGTCTCAATGCTAGCCTTAGCGTACTAGCAGACAAACAAATCCCTCTACGAGAGTGATGGAACGTTAAAAACGCCTCTACATGATTAAGCACATGTAATAACATATTGTGTACCATGTTTCTACGTAGGAGGCATAGTCAGTGCCAAAGATGTTAGTCCCGGAAGTCAAGTATTAGTAACAACAGATAATAAATGTCAACTTTAACTTCATTGTTCATTTTTATAATGACTCTTTAATTTAATCAGCGGCTGTTTGTTTTCTTTTCAAATATACTGCTGACAGGTCGTGTATATCCGCCAAACACTCCTCGTGTTAGTTGCAGCCCATAACTTATTGTTTTTTGTTTGTTTGTTTGTTTACTTTATTTCGAAGAATATTACTAACGTCTATAGGAGATCCCTCCAGCCTCTCTTGTAATCTAGTCAGCCCATTGACTTTTGGTTAATTAAAAAAAATGTCTGACCTCTCTAGGAGATCTTCCAATCTACCTCTGTATTGGACTAACCTATTAAAGTTTTGGTTTTTAAAAGAAAATTGCTGACCTCTCAAGAGGATCTCCGAAATACCCTTACATTTGACCAAGTTAATTAAATATTGGTTTATAAAAGAAAACTGCAGACCTTCAACAGAACCTCTCCAACACTTTTGTATCGGTTCTAACTAATACAGTATAGATTGTTTTTGCTTTGTTTTATAGGACAATGCTGAAACCTCGAGAAGATCGATCCCTATTCAATTTTTTTTGTATAAGAACCAATCGATTATTTATTTTGATGGACACTGCTGGCCTATCGAAGGCATCTCCGCTTGAGCTTTACCTTAAAGTTATTTCATACTAAATTAAGTGAGCAATGCTGATGGTCTACACAACTTATTTTAAACAGAAAACACCCCATTCATTATTTATTTTCGTTTTTCTTTCACTGTGTCTTTCTTTGTTACTTTCTTTCTCAAAGGACGCGGCTCTAAGATATTTCTCAAAATACTCTGGGATTCCACCAAAACCATAGGAATCAACTAACACATAAATGCAAGCTATATGTATAGCTAATTTTATGTAATAACACATATCGTAGTATTTTTGAACTTTTGAATATACGAGTTGTTCCTCTTTACATGGCTGCCCCTTATTTGGGTAATCATATGACGTCGCTATAACCCAGTCTTCTGATTGGCTGTTATAGCCAACCCTTTATTAAAGGGAAATTTTCAAAGGCGCCATTTTGGCAGTACAAATTATTTCACTAACGTTTACTTAAATTTACTACAAAACTGTCAAAAACTCACCCCTTTACTCACCCTTTCAATTATTCTTTTTGACTTTACTTTAGTGGTGTTTTATTCAATTAGATGTTACGCTGCCTGTGTTCTATCGAACCCCCACCTTAATCCCAATTGTGAGATGATATGAATTATGTACTTTCTATAATCCTTATATATGATCTTATCATACTTACATATGTGTCAAAATTTTGCAATAATATTTAATATAATACTTTGATATATGTCTTATCTTTTTGTAATAAACTTGTCACCTTGTGGTGGCCATTTTCAATTTATTTATCTCTTTGTTTTTCTGTATGTGGAGTTTACATAAAGTACTTTCTTGAACCACACCACTGATATTCTTGTTATTTTTTTTTCTAATTGTAACGCAAGTTTGCTCGAAGCTTTCGCTTCATTTTAGTCTTGGACAAGAACTATTTCACTCACTATTTTGTTTTTAGTGTCGTGATGTGCAATTACTGTGTAGAGATGTGTTCCTCCAATTTCACTTTTACTAGACACAAAATTCTCTATCGTAACCATCATCAGGAGCTGCATAATTTGCTTTCGCAAATACGTCATTCTTTCTGATTTTGGATCTTTATACATAAATATTAACGTTGGATTGCGTTCAATAGGGGTTGAACGCAATCCAATATGAGACTGCTTGCTAAAATGAAACATTGTTCAAAAGAAGAAGTAGAAAATAACATTTTGATAGTGTCGAAATGAGGGAAGTAGATCACATTTAATGTCGTCATTGTCAGTTAGTCATATACAGAAGATATCAGGGTTTCTGTCATTTGTCACTCTTAACCATACACATGCAGTAGAATACAGCACATACAGTTTTGTTTTCCCTAATTTTTCCTTAGCTAAACACATTAATTAACTCTTACGAATGACGTGGAACACATGTTTTTTTACTGATTTTGTGACTCGTTTTTATCTTAAAGCTGCGTAAAAAATAGTCTAGCAGATGATTTTTATCACACTGGCAGGCAAACCATGTTCTCAATGCATTTGTAACATCATATTAGACAATGCACGTTATAACATTGATTTTATTTGTAAAATATAAATTGTATCGTTAAAAGCTTGTTTTACAAACATACATGTAGTAAGGTTGTATATAACATTTACTAACAGACATACAATCATGCACTTGTCATGATAGCCAATGCTTCTGTGCGAGTCCATAAAAGAGAACATATTTTCATGTTTCATTAAAAGGTCACCTCCAGTTATTCCATAGATAGAACCTTAATCTAGGTAAGAAGTGCATGTAACCTCTAGAAATGGTTTTCATTTTCCATTATCGAAAAACCATGAAAATCTAAATGGCGATGCGGGGCTTATTCGCTTTGGTAATGTCAACAGCGTATTAACTTGGTTAATTAACTGAAATCTCTTTGTGTATTTCTTTGACACGGCGTATCAATCCGTTATATAAAGGTATATGTAAAAGTCCATAAAGACGAACAGCATGAACACGTCAATATGTGTATACTAGGTCAAAACGTATATTACTCTGTGCTGTATAATACATTACATATACACTGGTTTTAATAGGTGAGGTAAATTTTGGAAAGTTATTGTTTATTTTTTATATTAAATCAAATGCAGTGCAAAATTTTCAATCGATATCGGATCTGTTTTTTGTATTGGGTAATTTTGATTATGTTACATGTTTTCGTTACATTTACATTGAAACCTTACAACACGAATTTGAAATCCTTAATAACGGAGTATATAATGGCACAAGAGTAACATTAATGACCCTTGCGCAAGCAAAGAGTCAATCTAAACCTCAAGTAAAGTGAGGTTCATTTGAATCCCTTAACCGATTTTTCATCGTTGTCTCTTTAGACGTTCATCTTAATAATAATGATATACAACATTTATAAAGCGCCTCATCTAGTTTGTATATTTACGCTTTACAACATATGAATAAAAGTATTAGTTGTAATTGTTAAACTAAGAAAAAGGCTTTCATCCACCAATACCTATTAAGCAAGAAGATGATCATCTCAATGTGCACATACATGAATAAATAAAAGGTAGTATATGCATGGTGTCTGTTTAAAGAGCAAAAAATACAGACGTTAAGAAATGCGTTTTTATGTCCTTCTTGAATTTGTTCAGGGTATTTGACTTTTTTATAGCAGACAGTAAGTTATTCCTTAATATT
>JAULCA010349899.1:0-25131 GCA_032360845.1 Crassadoma gigantea
GTACATACCCTTCACTGGTCATTTGTCTGATGGAGGTGACAGTGTACATACCCTTCACTGGTCATTTGTCTGATGAAGGTGACAGTTTACATACCGTACTACTCATCCAAACGTCACATACCAACACTTGATGGTAGAGTTACAAACACTTTTCATCATCCATACTTACTACTAACCTAGAGAAAAGTTTAGAAACACTTGATATCTCATCAAGCTATATTTTTTGTTCTGACCAATAATGCCTTTTAAATATCTGTTTGCCATTTGCAATAAATATGCTTGATTGGATAAATATTTTCATTAACAACAAATGCAATGTACGCCACACTTTTTTAACTTGTATATCAGAATCAGCGAGCACTATATAAAGGTATTATTTTTATTTAATAAATTCATATTTTAGAATGGATCTTTTCATGAATTTGAAAATATTTAAACTGTTATGTTTCATCATCAGGACCAAAACTGTTTTGCTCAAAAAATCATTATCACAATAATCTTTATATCTTACCCCACTTATAAGGTCGCGGATATAGCTTTGATTTTTAACACGTAAATTCAGTCGGTACCTGACTGAAATATTATTCTACTCAATTTAGGTTTATGATCGCAGATCGCCGTCCAGTCGGAGTAACGTCCTTCAACATTGGTGTTTCATGGCCGTTTAGTTCATGACAGCAAGCCAATCCACAAACACTGCTTCGTTGTTCCCGTGAGTTATATACTGATATATTATCGATCCTTGATATTCTCAAACACCGTTTTCAGTTAAATGTTGTTTAGTTTGGAAATCGCGCCTTCGTTTATGTGATGTTAATATACTTTCATCTGTATAAATCTAGTATTAATTCTTTCTTAACAGTTGTCGCCTGTGGCTAATCCTGTTTTATGGTTGTATAATGAGGGGAAGTATTTGAATATTTGTTCACGGACAGACCCAGGAAGTAGGCACGTATATAATACCAGGAAAGCTGAATGTCCACTCACAAACAACATACCAGACATTGCGATCTGGCCATACAACATTTGAGAATAGTATTATCAACGTTTGCACCCATCTGGGAAATAAAAAACATTCTGAAAGAGATCTTATACAGTGTACAGAGGCAAGACGCAACTTCAGTAATAACTATATGAACTTACCTCTTTCAAAATGAAATTCTTAGCGTGTTTGGAGATTTTTTTCATATCACTACCACTCTGCGTACAACAGGGGACAAACTTCCACCTACACAGACTTGACATTTGTCATCATCAACTGCATTCGTGTGCCAGTGGACCATCAAACATTTACTGTAGTTGCGACCGGATGTGCATTTACTATGATGATTGCTGTTTTGATGCAGCAGTAGTTACGGAGAAATTGGATGAAACTAGCGAAAAAGTACATCACCATTATCTTGAGATGACAACTTGCGAATTCATTACTTTTAATGAAAACGCTAATATGAGAAAGGGGGTACTAATGATATCGTCTTGTCCTGTGTCATGGGATGGTAACATCGATACCAGAAAAATATGTGAACTGGACATAAAACATGACATTCGTGACATGCTGCCCGTTCTTGATATCGAAACCAATTTAACGTTCAAGAACCGTCAATGTGCAGAATGTCACCGAGCACAAAACTATATACCATGGTCATTGGAGATTCAATGTTTATCTGAAGTGGTTTCTCCGTCCGGCTCTGTAGTCGAGGTGTTGATGAGGAAGATACGCAGTGATAAATGTACATACCGCTTCATGCCACCAAAACATGCTATTGCTCCAATACATTACTCCTTTCAAGAATTCGACTATGCGATACTTTTGAATTCTTTGGAACGTGTGCAAAACTCAGACTGCCAAAATCGTGTCCTGAATCCACTTCTGGTTGTTTATAGTAAAAATAATCGTTCCTTTTTTCGAAATTTACAATGTCTAATTGCAGATTACGGTCCTACGTATCCGGAAATCTTAAACCGTACACATTGTGTTGTCAAAATAATTCACCAGTTTGAATTTTCTGAAACCCACACTCTGAGCAGTCTGATTGACTTTTTCTCTGCTTCGTGTTCCAAGAAAAGAGATAAAATGCAAAGAGAATGAGATTAAGTTATCTGAAAAGGTAAGAAACGGCGTTTTTTGTTTACAGAAAGGAGTTGATATACAATTTCTCAAAGGAAAACTAAAATACAATTAAAACATTGTTATGCTGTCATGGTCTGTCTGTCGAAAACAAAAATGTCCCGACAAATCCTTCTCAAGTGATGGCCCCATTTAGACGAAACATTTAAAATATGATAACTACCACCTGAAATTGTGTATCTAGGTATTATTTTTCATTCTAAGCTTTTTTGCAAAGTAATGGCACTTTGTTGAAACTGTCTGCCTGTCTGTCGAATAAAATGTCTGGACAAATCCTGTTCAAGTGATGGCCCCATTTAGACGAAACATTTAAAATATGATAACTACCACCTGAAATTGTGTATCTAGGTATTATTTTTCATTCTAAGCTTTTTTGCAAAGTAATGGCACTTTGTTGAAACTGTCTGCCTGTCTGTCGAATAAAATGTCCGGACAAATCCTGTTCAAGTGATGGCCCCATTTAGACGAAACATTTAAAATATGATAACTACCACCTGAAATTGGGTATCGAGGTATTATTTATTATTCTGAGCTTTTATAGCACTTTGTTGAAACATTCCTGAAAAATTTTGTCCGGACAACTCCTTCTTAAGTTATCAATCAATTTCAACGAAACTTTCCAGATATGATAACTACCACCTGAAGCTGTGCACCCATGTATTATTTTTTTCATTCCGACCCTTTTTACGGATTTAATGCCCTCTGTTAAAAAAATGCTTTCCCGCACAAGTTATCCAAAATTCTGGGCCAATTTCATTGAAAATTTTCACATATGATAACTGCCACCTGATGTTGTGCATCAACTTAAAATTGTTTTCATATGGAAGTTTTCACATATGATAACTACCACTTGATGATGTGCACCAAGGTTTTATTCTTTTAATCTTTCCCTTCTTTGAGTAATTGCCCTTTGTTGTAAAAATCTTGTCCTGACAACATTTTCTAATCTACTGGGCCAATTTCAATTCCTTTCAGATATGGTTACTGTCCCCTGACATTGTACTTTTTCATACCAATGCTTTTAAAACAGTTAGGGTCCTTGTTGAATAAACGTTAACTGCCTCATAAATTGCTCTGCCGCATTCAATAAAAGTTCACAGATATTATAATAACCCCCTGATGTTGTCACAATTTTATCAAAACTGGCTCACCTTGGCTAACAAGATTTGGTATGTAAGTATGTTTTGGCATGAGGAGGGAGTACAGGGAGTATGTCAGTGACCAGTATACTTAAATAATTGTAAAGCTTGGTCAATAAAGAACTCGTTACTGGTGGGAGACTATGGATTGCTTTTCAATGTGTTGCCTTAGTAGGCCTTTAGCTTACAGTTTGTATATGAGTGGGATTATTATTAAGCCTTTAGCTCAGAGTTCTAGTTTATTTTTTCTAGTTCTCTCTCTCTCTCTCTCGTTTTTAAAATAAGGGTAAACAATATTAATGTCAAAGATTCCAGTTGTGAATAGTTTATTAAAAAAACGTTGTAGTGGATTTTATTTTACTTCAGTGTTCGCTCACTTGTTCAGTGTTAGGCGAGTGAGGTGCAGATTACAGTTTCCATAACGGGCTCGTTAGCTATTTCCCTTTGCTCTGCATCGCCATTATAAATATAATCTTACCAAACAATATAGAAAGATATTAGATCATCAATCTCATAGAACTCTCATCGGAATTCCCATCTGCTATAAGAAAGTCAAATACCCTGGCCAAGTTCAAGATGGACATCAAAACTCACCTCTTTACGTCTGCATTTTATAATCCCTACAAAAACGACCCGTAAACACCACCTCTATTTGTTCAATTATGTGCACCTTGCTTGTTTAAATGTATAAAAGTGATTGTAAGCCTTGGTTTTTGTTTTCACAATTATAACCATTTCTAGTATCCATATATTGTAGAGCGCTTTAGAGTAATTTTATAAATTATATAGCGCGCTATATAAATGTTGTATATTATTATTATATGAAGAACATGTCCTGACATCGTGGTTTCCAGTGCGCGCTACTGACTTAAAAAACCCAATTGATCAACGCAACTCTAAACAATTTATGTAGTTAAAAAGGTTAAATATCCTTACGGTGGAATATATTGATTAAATCATTGAAAATAAATTGATGATTTTGTATTTATTTTCACGAACTATATTTTTGTCTGGAACAGTATCGTGTACTCGTGATGTTACAATAATAGGTCCCATTGACAGACAGCGCAAAATCTGTCTTTGGAATACGATAACGGTTTGGAAATATAGGAAAACGGAAATATAAGCAACAAACTGACATCTTAAGAAAGATATTTTTGAATAAATTTCAGGCCGGTTATTCAATTTTTCTGCAATCCTGTGAGAGTTAAAAGACAACAACTGTAACAAAAGGAAGTCACGTGCTTAAATATATGATTTTGATATTACTATGATTCTTGTTAACTGTGTATATAGTAATTATAGAATATCTATTGAAAATTCTCCAACGAGATTCAATAAATTATATTTCCAATATTTTACTGTTTTATTTGTTATGATGTGCTCCATCCGCTCGCTTTTAAATTATCCTAATAAGGCAATGGGTTAGAATTTCGAGCATACTATTCCCCTCTTCTTACATATTTGTTTTGTTTTCATACGAAGCTGAATTAATGACTTTATTAGGACTACAAATAACAAGCCAATTTTAGTAATTTCCCACTAATATATACTAATGATGTGCTGTGTCCTCTAAATTCGATCTTTACAAACAACATGACTAACAGAGACGGCTTACAAGTAGTGGTCAGCTGTATGAGAAGCGAGAAGATTCTGACTTTCTGAGCGTTAAATTTATCTTTTTTGATAGCAACATTTCTACATCCCCAACCTGCTGAGTGTGCAATATATTGCAGCTATTTCGTTATTTAAGCGTAACTGCCTTTATATATTTCAAATGCTGTGGAACAAATATAGATTTTCCGAAGGTAAAAGTAAATTAAAACAATTAACATTTTATGTCGCAGTGTGACATAAAATAGATGTTTTTGATCATTAGATGCCACTTCCCTATTTCTTGTTGTGATACCATTCTGTTACTAGTTGTTAACGAAGATTTTCACCACGGTTGGTGCTGAAACAGAAAACTCCCACTTTCAGAAACATATGGTCTGATTATCCTTCTCCTTTTTCAGGTGTCTTCATGGAAATCGTTCCTTTGTTTGTAATTTGTAATTTCATATTTGCCCTAGTTTCATCGATGAGAGAAAAACTTGGCACGAAAACAAAAGATAAAACCCATCAAAATGAGAAGTGTAACGCATCTTTATTTTCACAGCATTTCCAAAAGTAGCAAACAGATTAATGGATTGTTTTAAAACATATATGATTTAAAGAATAACAAAGTAATAATCCTGATAAAAATGTTTCTTTCCCAACAGATTGGCTGTCAGCCTCTGTACTGCCCCGCCCTCTCAGAGCCATCCGGCGGTGAATGTGTAAATATAACACACACAACGAATGGAGTTTTGTTGGATCTCCTGTTTGAAGTAAACAAAGAAATGGTTATGGGACGAGGTACCTTTAAACACTTTTATAACATATTGGATTCTTTGATAAATCTTTTGAGCAATAGTACAATTTTATCAGACGGATTTGATCTTGCGCATTCCAAATCAAATCAAATTACTCATGGAACATATTTGGACTCTAGAAATGCTTGTTCCATAATACGCATCGTTCTTCCATTGAAAAAACTAATACGCTTTGATGTTTCCATAGACTCTCAAAGGTCGTTGATTGCTAGTTTTGTTAAAAACTACACTCTACCAGATATCGATGGTAGCATTACAACACATATAGGAAATACAGAAAATAGGTCATGTAAGTCCAATACCTCACTTAGTAGCCCATTGTATCTAAGGGACATGTTTTCAGTTGAAAATGATTTACCTTGTCCTGCAGTAAAGGTACAATACAGCGGAAACAAATCTGACAGTGACGTCTGTATCAGAGATGTGTTAAGTGGAACATCAGATGAAAGTTCGTACTTCAATTTAAGTGGAATAATCGTTTCACCAATAGACGTTGTGTACGAGAACGGAGACCATTATGTATGTGTTGATGTATTTTTATCGAAATATAAACGTGTTGATCATGAGTATGATGGTCTTGATGACTACAGAAATATTATCAACACAGCATGTACATCTATATCAATCATCTGTTTAGTATACTGCCTGGTGCAGAATTGTGTCATTCCAAGTTTGCGGGATGGTAAATTCGATCTGTTAATTGTGTTACTTATCGTCCTAATATTCGCCCAGACCTGTTTTTTGCTGTTGCCTCTGTTTGACATTTCCAGCTATCATTGTGCCTGACTCGGTGTGATTTATCATTTTGCATGGTTATGTGCATTTACATTCATGTTTCTTTGCTCATATCGCTTAAATGCTGAAATAAGATCTCTAAAAACCTACAGCAAATCGGAGAGATCTATATACACAGTTAAATACATATTGGTTGGTTTTTCTTTGCCCTTATTTGTGACATTTTCTACAAAGCTCACTAACATATCTCTAGAACCGATGGGCGAATGGTGTGGTGGACGTGTTTGCTTCATAACACAAACACTAGTTCTTTTATTAGCTTTCGGCGTTCCAGTTTTCTTGATTGTATGTGGAAACGTCATTCTAATTATCGGCATTATTCATTACATACCATCCACATCCATTTCAAACAGTTCAAATAAATCAAACTTGCTTGTCTTTGTAAAAATATCATCCATCATGGGTTTAAGTTGGATTATTGGAATTATTGCAATCTTATCTCATTCTGATGTTCTCCTTTTAATGTTTGAGGTTCTGTCAAATTTGCAAGGAACATTTATAACTACTAGTTTCTTTTGTACAAATCGTGTAAAAACATTTTATAAAGACTGTGCTACAGGTAAAGAGAAAAATTCTTTGACAAACACAAAGTCGTTCTGATTCTATAAACCAGGATTTGATCTGTTAACACTTTCTGATGCCTCCCAATGCTTCCTTCCAGAAAATTGAGAACGTATACTAACTACAAAATTATATAATAGTGAGTCTCTACGATATCCATATCAATTACATTTTACTGGTGGAATAACATGAATACTCCTTTTGCAAAACAAAAGCAAAAAACAAAACAAATAATATGTTAAACGCATCGAAGGCTTACGAAATATTATATCTTCAAAGGTAAAGATAGATTCGAGGTGTTGTCCAATCAGAACGGTACTTTCTATATACTGCGTAGATTTTCAATTCCAAGTTTAGATGAAGCGACGGAAAGTGGTTGTTTAGTTCCACCTTTGCAGCATATATTATGGGTTTAACATAACTACACAATTACTTTAATCTTACAAGTTAATAGCAGCAAACGGCAAAATTACACTGTGAAACCCATTCTTAATGGCACTCTGCATTGTCAAGGGTGACGTCATAAAAACCTAGCGTCAAACATTACATTACAAATTCACGCGATTTTCGATGTAGCAAGATTTACGCCACTTGAGGTGAAAAAATGAAATATACAGAAAGTTGGAAGTTTAACTCATACGAAACGAATATATGATAACAACAAATAAAACAGCGTTGTAGCACGATGTGTTTTCGTAGCTGACTCGAAGGTTTATAGTTTTGGTTACAAATATCCTCAACCAGATACTAATATTTGTTATATAAGCCAAGGAGGGGCTACGATTGACGCATTAACCCAGAAAACAGTTGATATTTTATCCAAAATCACATTGTCGAATGAATTATTTGTAAAAATTGCGGCATGAACAAATAATGTATATCATGAACTCTCTTTTCTCTTTCTCTGACTAAGGTAATGACCAATCGTAAATTATATTTCATTTCTAGATCACACTGTACAATGTAATACGCTGTGCTGTAATATAAGGTGTGACATTGATCGTTATTCAATCATTGAAAATGCTGCAAGAATATAATGAAATAATTGTATATTAATACATCTAACTATATTATACCGTGATATCAGTAAATATATTGTAGGACATTATGTTATAGTATAGTATACAACATGATATACAAATCTACGGTTACGATGTGTGATATTAACTTATGACTGACTATATTATAATATACTATTATTTATAATAATATAATAATATTTCAAAATAGTATGTTGTATTTTTATAATGTTTGTTGTTGCATTAAACCGTATATGAATATTATGTATAAAAAAATATTAAGTAAGATCAAAGTGCATGTTTATGTTAGTCTACTTTTCATGATGTACATGTACAATATTGTGTATGGAATTGTATTGGTTTGTTAATACTGTATATTATGTAACGATCGTCTTTTCTAGATGTTGAAAAGCACAAGGAAATAAAGAATCTGATATTACCAAATATTTTACAATTTAAACGTACATTCAACATGTACATTTACTTGCTTTACGAAAACTATTGAGTGACAAAGTGACAAAAGTACAACATATTAGGAATATTAACGATGAAAAGAATATTTTGAACGATAAAAGAAACTCCAGTAACAAGCATATTTATAGGATTCCTTACCCTCGTGGAGGTTGGGCTTTCAGTAAGCCATTATTATAAGTTATATGGATCTCTAACAGCTTTGCTTGCGATATATTTATGATGGTCTTATTAAAGAGAACTTGAATTTGCAAATTGTAATATACAGTTTCAATATCGATTGTAATTTTGCTTGGCACTAATATTTTGAAAACATTGACATTTGCGAATGAATTTTCTAGCTTATTAACGCACACTGAATATAACTTACTATACAGTTCATTAGTATAATTCTTATAACATTAATGTCTTCTTTGAATAGTTTCTTTTGGATAAAATAATGTATATATTAATTCTTTGAACAGTTTGCTTGGTGATTGTTTCGTCTCAATATGGATTATTTTACATGATGCAATATGTATTGTCATTGTGTCTGCATGTTGTCATGTATAATTGTTATAATCATGCACATAATTATACGTACGTGTTCTTATTTTTGTATCATTTTAATTCCATATTACGTTTATGCTATATATCTACATATTATGTTTATGATATATAATTACATATTATGTTGATGATATATATTTACATTTTATGTTTATGATATATATTAACATTTTATGTTGATGAAATATATTTACATATTATGTTGATGATACATATTTACATATTCTGTTTATGATATATATTTACATTTTATGTTTATGATATATATTTACATATTCTGTTGATGATATATATATTTACATATTATGTTGATATATATATTTACATATTATGTTGATGATATATATATTTACATATTATGTTGATATATATATTTACATATTATGTTGATGATATATATTTATATATTATGTTTATGATATATATTAACATTTTATGTTGATGATATATATTTACATTTTATGCTATGATATATATTTACATATTATGTTTATGATATATAATTACATATTATGTTGATGATATATAATTACATATTATGTTTATCATATATATTTACATGTAGACGTACTATTGTTTTATTGACATATTATTTTGCTGCGTAACATAAGTGAAGTGACTTGTTATGAACCTTACGTTGATCCTGTCCTAAAATGAAAAAAAACATTTGCTTTTCATCTTTCAGTCTCCTCCTACTCCGTTCCAATTACAAAAATTAATAAAAAAAGCAAATAGGGTGAGATAAATTAAGTATAGCGGTGCACAGCTGAATTTTGTCGAAGTCGAAAATGTTAACATTGAAATTGAAATGTATTTGCGGGAAACAAGGTGATCAGTGAGACAAGAAACATACTATCGAGGTTTTAATGTATCTTGTAATTGAAACAGTATATGGAGTATGATTCCTTAGTTATATGATTTGTTGAAAGACTGAAGGATGCTATACTGAAAGGAGGTTATCGTGCGATATAAAACAGACTATACACAGCTGTATGGGGATTTTTAAAATTCCAAAATGTTTATTAGACATTTCATATATTGTATATATATACATTTCATATATTGTGTATAAACGTTTGATATATAGTGTAAAAACGCGTTTTTTATTGTGTGTAAACATTTGATATGTTGTAAATTAACTTTTAATATATTGTGTATATATATTTGATATATCGTGTATAAACATTTGATATATAGTGTATAAACATTTATTATATTGCGTATACTCATTTAATATATCGTGTATAAACATTTGATATATAGTGTATAAACATTTATTATATTGTGTATGCTCATTTAATATATCGTGTATAAACATTTGATATATAGTGTATAACCATATATTATATTGTGTGTAAACATTTGATATATTGTATACAAACATTCAATATATTGTGTATAAAAAATTGATATATCTAGTGTAAAAACATTTAATTTATCGTGTATAATCATTTAATATCTTATTCTAAAATATACACAGTTCGGTTAATTCACATTGCACTATTTCTAAATGTTAAAAAGTATATCATATACCATTAACATATGTACAGCTGTGGGAACGCACAACGTTACACGATGTGCGGTATGCGCACAGTGTGTGCACGGTGTGTGAACGTTATGTGCACGGTGTGTGAACGGTATGTGCACAATGTGTGACGATAAAAAGCTGGACGATCATTGCTTGCGCACATCTGTGCGCACGATGGACGAACGTTGTGCGAAACAATCGTGGTTAGTGTAAAATGAGGAATGCCTTAACAATATATACCGTTTCGTTTTAAAACATATATAAACTTGATTTTTACGTATGATTCTATATTCAAGCTACATCTATAGCTTAGAAATTGTGTTTTCGGTGTTTTTAAACAACCATAATCGACACATGTAAATTACAATAAGGTCCAGTTTACAGGTAAACATGACCACTTTGTACATAAACCTGGACTGTAGTTTTCCCCGCCTGGGGCACTTACGTCACTGGTCGGGTAAGGCCAGGGGTTGTGAAAATTCAGGTGAAGGAGAGATATAGGCAACCAATACTATTCATTACGGTCATACGGTCAGCTCTATGTGTCAGGCACAGGCCAGGTAAAACTCTGTTCAGTTTACCTTGGAGCCAAACCCATTCTTGACAGCCTAACGGTCGCTGTAATACTGTGCAACACGCATTGTAAATTTGTACATAAATTATTAATCTTGATTATTGTGATAACAGTAATATATACAGTGTACATTATTGCATACGAGCTTTCTGTATTTGTGTCATTCCGTAATATTAATCTACAAATTGTACCCAATTGCACAGTTGTGCAGAGGGAAGCGCACAACGGGGAGAACGATTGTCAAATCGCACAGTTGAACGCACCATGTGTGGAAGATGTGCGGACGGTGTGTGAACAATGTACAGTGTATGCACGGTGTGCGCACGCTAATTTTGGTGCGTTGTGCGGTCACACAACTGTAGTAGCTTCTTCACCTAAATGTCAGCAAAGCGTTCAGTTAACACAGAATAGATTGCAAATCTATGACACATTGAAACATCTTTTATTATTAATGTTGACTTTGTTCGGGAGAACTCCGGAAAGAACTACAATGATGGAAATAGGTGTAAGGGTATCTGTCATTAACACTACCTCCATGCATGCCTTCAGTCGTAAAATGAAACAGACAGCTGATACTAAAGGTCGTGAGTCCACACGTAGACGTTAGACGTAGACGTAAACATCTGTTTTACTAAAGGTCGTAACTTTTAGTTAGTGTAAAGTTACGTGTAAGAGCTGATTACAAGACCGTCAATCTCCTTGGAACTGTCATAAAATGTTATTTTGTAATCAATTACTCTATTGATCGTCATCATGTTGAAATCTTATCATTATTACAAATAATTTACGTAACACTAATCGCGTACAAAGCAATAGTTGCAGAAACTCTATCTTCATACCTTAGAAATTAACTCCTCAGTTAGGTGAAGATGAAGGTTTTATTGGTGAGGTTAGCAAGAATTCGATATGAAAAATTCATTAACGAAGTTTTAATGCAGTCTGATTATATAGGATACAAATTAGTTTCTCATTGAATACTCATAAAAACAGGACAGCGCCCATACTATTCGTGAATTGTTTCTTCGAGAAAAACAAATAATTCAGTAAAATCGGTCTTCTTTTGATTCGGCGTTATAATGTAGTGAATGTGATTTATACGGGGTACGTAGGGAAGAGATCTAGATAAAACACATTATGGGAACGAGGGGAAGGGGCTGGATTACATACTAAAAACGAGGGGAGGGGGCTAGATTACATACTGAAAACGAGGGGAGGGGGCTGGATCACATACTGGGAACGAGGAGAGGGGGCTGGATTACAGACTGAGAACGAGGAGAGGGGGCTGGATTACAGACTGGGAAAGAGGAGAGAAGTCTTAAGTAAATAAAGGGAATGAGGAGAGGGCCTGATTACATACAGGAAAGGTTTTATTCCTTACTGGAAACGGGAAGAAGGGGTCTTAATATCAAACTGGAAATGAGGGGAGGACGTCTTGGATTCATACTCTAAATGGGGGAAGGATGTTTTGATTTCATACAGGGAACAATAGGAGGGGCTGGCTTACATACTTGAACGAGGGAGGGGGCGATATATGGATGCTCTAACCATAAGTTTGCCGATTTCGATTAAATGAATGTGTAGTTGCTCTATTGTTTGAACTTTTTATTGAAATATTTTTTTTTACAACGATACTCACTTTCATAACAATTTTTTTAATAAAGTATCGATATTTTGATATGGGTATTGTCCATGAAAAAAAGATTCATTACATAAGCATACATGAATATGTCTCCAATTCTAAAATATATTGAAATCATCATGATATTATCTTCAAATTAAAGTATATTGACAATTATTTTCATCAATTGGAATAAAATTACGATGATCAATGAACTATTACTGTGATATTTACCCGATTCGTAAGATAAAACATGATTGTCACCTGTAAGTATCATCAGTATCAGGTTCGTGTACGAACTCCTTGACACCGATGTTTTCCTGATGACTGTTTAGTTTCCAACAGGACATTTCCATTTACAAACATTTTGTAGAAAATGCCAGTGGTTGTTCATAGTGTTTCCCTAAACTAAATAATACGCATGCGCACGGTTCCTCGATTACTATTTTACTTAAGCATTACTTATATATTCCAAATGCTCATTAACCGAGAAGTAACAAAATACTAGACAAATCCACCCGTTGATTGGGTGTTCAAGGCCTACGCGAGGCAGTTGCCGGGTACTGTCCGCAGGTCCGGTGTTTTTCTCCGGGTAGTCTGGCTTTCCTCCACAATCATAACACGACATGTCCATATATGTTTATGTGGCGTAAACACAAACAGACCAACATTGTACTATAAATCAATGTTACGTCACTGTTGATATCTGGTTCGTCAGGTGGTATACCATATTTTATAGAAAGATGTATAATGTAAAAATCGAAAAAAGAGGCGTTTCGTTATGATATGATATTCATAATGCAGCATTTTCAAATAAGTTAATGGGTTTGACACTTAAGGATTTACCTTTTTTTTAACGAATAATAGGTAGTATGAACGCAGTTAGCAACGGACATATTCTACGGTGCGCGTTAAATTGATTGAAAGCCAATCCTTATCCTTACATTAAAAAAAATGTTTAAATGCTACATTACGCAGAAAATAGTCAAAGCGGGTTGCCACGATTGTATCTACGGTAGCCGTGGTTGCTAGGACAATATAGTCCCAGTGAATCTACATTGATATATGAGTAAATTAAAACAAATACGCAGTGAACAGCACTATCTTGTTCCATTGGAGGATTCTTATTATTAAATTAAGCAATGTTAGAAGCCTTTTGAAGTTTTTATTCATTTACAACGGTCGTCATGTACGCGCATTGATACACTGCTTATGGAGTAATGCGGTCAGAACGAAGCCGCCATTGTTGACGTCACCGTAAGTAAATTTGAATGTGCATCCATGTAATAATAAGTTTGTCAGCATTTTGTTGCTGTTTAATTAAACATAATATCCAAGTGTGCACACTATGTCCGAAGAACGTCTTCTTCTGGTCACAAAGACCGCGACTTAAACGCAACGTTGTGAGGACGTCTTTTTCCAATCGTCTGTGCAAGGTTTAAAACTGACGTAGTAGTAACGTTGTACTAAGGTTAGTTTATAATCTTTACAGTTATTACGATAAAATCACTCCAAACCAAAAAGAAATGCGAATACTATGTACTTTATCATCAGTATAAAATATAATGATCGTAGCGAGACGATTGAGTAAAATTGAGATGTATGTGGGAATTATTTACTTTGATCAACTGAAATAAATATGGTAATTTGGTATTGTTTCCCCTTATTTTGAAAATTTGTCCGCTAAATAAAATATAATAAATTCGTTTTGTTAATTGTTAAAATCAGCTGTATCCAAGTTCCTTGAAAATATCATAAATAAAAGATAATTTACATTGTAAATGTTGAAATTGGTGTTTCAAGACGGAATGAAAAAATATTTGCGTTGTATTCTGTACTTCCGGTTCTTTGTTTGCCCATTCGATTCAAACTGACCACTGGTAACAGAAAGTCACCCAAACTGGATTATTATTAAGCTCGCTCCACATGTCTGAATGTTTGAAGATGTTTCAATATCAACTGAGGTAAGTTATTGTTGAAGTTTCTCGTACAGTTTGCATCTTTACACTTTGAATCTGATTACAAACAAATTGACAGAGCGGGAGTAAATATCGGACAAATGCATTCTCGTATTCAATTCTGTGCTTATGTCCCACAAAATTATGTGCACTGTGTTAAGAAGCAGCCTGAACGACAAAAAACTTATACATTTATTTACTTAAGTAGTTGATATTTTGCATACTTATTCAAACTGCCAATTAAATATTTGCACTTGCAATTGTAAAGCTGTGTTTGTTGTTTTTTTATTCGACTGTATTACAAGGTTCGTAACAAATATCTCATAAACACATTTGCTTGTATATGCTGATGTGCTATGATTCATATCAGCAAGCATATGTGTATGTATTTAAGACATTTTTTACGATTTCCTATATATAATTAATCATAAATACGACGTGGCGACAATGTCTGTACAACGTTAACAAAACGTTAAAATGTTACACTTTTGATTTGGTTTATTTGAGTTTTACGTCATATTAACAGCTATGGTCATTTAAGGACGTGCCAGGTTTTTTGGTGGAGGAAAGTCGGAGTTCCCGGAGAAAAACCACCAACCAACGGCCAGTACCTGGCGACTGCCCCACGTAGGCCTCGAACCCGCGACCCAGTGGTGGAGGGTTAGTGGTAGCAGAATGTCAGACACATTAACCTATTGACCACCGTTACACACAAACGTTTTGCGAACGTTACATAATAACGTCCCGCAAACTTTTATTTGTAACGTTACTGCTACCTTAATGCAACGTTGTGTCCTGACGTAACTGCGACGTTTTCAGGACGTTTTGTGCCCATTAGGATATCCGGAATATGTTCTATGTATCTAGATGATGAAAGATCTAAGCTTTGGTTGGCAACTATTATCTCGCTGAAGCGTAAAAGGGGCCATATTTGAAACAAGTATCAATCCGCCAAGCCTTTTTTCACTGCGTATACGCTAATTTATACGCAGTCCGAGTTTACTAAGCTGAGCAAGGAAGACATATAAATACCACGTTTTGTGTGCATGCGTACTTATCCAGTAAACTTGAGTAGTGACTGCTGTGCTAGTATATTTGATTATAAATTTATCTCAATACCTGAATATCTACCTTATCAGACATTACCATTATATGAAACAATTAAACATGAAGATTTTATAGACATTTTATCAGCATTTGTATTTACATCAGGCATGAAGATGTACACCAGTCTTTTATGTGACAACGCGAAGTATTATGAGAGGTTGATATAAATTTTGTTCTATTCCAAATAAATAATACAATAATTCAGCAAACATAGGAATTGACGAGTTATCCCGTCTGATAAAAATCATATATATGTTAACTGAATTACCCTGATCGTATATTAACGTAGTGAGGCAAATTGAAGTAATAGTTAAGTCAAAGTTAACTTGATTAACTGCTTGTTTTCTCTTTGTCATTACTATGGATACTAGGGTTCCAATGGAACGGTGCCCAAAAAGGAATTCTTTTGATATAAATGACACACCTATTCTTTTTAATTTGATATTTCCATCGCGGAACCTTGATTGAATACGAATCCTGAAAATATAGATTTCTACTTCTGTGTTATTAGGAATTAACAAATAAAACTTGAGATTCCAGAGCATAATTTAACCTCAAACCTCACTTGAGTCTGAGGTTGACACTGATAAATCTGTATCAAGATTCAAGATTCAAGATTTATTAAAATATTGAGGCCATTGGCCGATCAGTACAAATGTTTTCTTTGGTAGCATCCGGTTACGTTACTGATGTATCAATATTTAAAGTAATCTTAAAGCAATAAATCTGTTCCTTCAGGCCTCTAACTCAGCGAGTAACTAGGTTACAAGTTACATAGTGACATTGTAGGCACTTGCTCTGACGTCATCTTGAGGTCATATGTCGGCTTGACATAAAAACTATTCAAATTTAATCTCAGGGATATAAACATCTATTTATAACGTATTGTATTCAGATGATAAAAACAGACAGCTATCAGTTACACCACATAAACAACGTTAAGTCCTGACAATATGTAACATTACCCACACATTCGTTATCTCGCGGGTAATGGAGTGGAGAACGCGTCAGATTTCGTGACAATACCTATCACATCGTTCCCGGTCCATATTGTGGCGTCTCGTTCTAATTGTTAATATTTTAATTTCTATTCAAGTTGTACTCAATACAACTACCAAATGTTACCTGTTTCATTTGCCGTTGAATTAACATTGCCTTTGCGTATGATTTTGCGAAGGGAGATAACTGTTGACATGTTTAAACAAAGAGGATACCATTTGACGAGATGTTACATTTTTATTGAAGCTAAACAATCAATCAGCACAAATTATCAGCTCACGGTTGTTAGCGGAAGTGACAAGTCATGTACTGCTCTAGAACTTCTCCCTCCAGTTACCAATTGTCCCTCCAGTTACCAATTGTCCCTCCAGTTACCAATTCTCCCTCTAGTTACCAATTCTCCCTCTAGTTACCAATTCTCCCTCCAGTTACCGATTCTGCCTCTTGTGTCTGTAATAATCCCCCGGTACAAATCGAAAACAATGTAAAAAGAAAACCACATTGATTGAAATATAGGGATAAAATCTTGTTTTTGTAGATTTACTGGAGTGATTATTTGAGTTGGACTTGAAACAGATTTAATGATTGAACTGGGCAGTTCGTTAAATTAGTTTCAAGACCAACTCAATTGATCACCCCATGCAAGATTCAATCTTTAAATGAAAAACAGACAAAAAAAAACACATAAAGGGTGAACTTCTAAAATGACCCCTCCTTTGATTTCAGTTTTCTTTTGGTGTAGTGTGGACCTGAACCCTATCACAACAAAATCACCAACCAAAGTTTAAATGAGCACTTGATTCATTTTTCGTAGGAGCAAAAAACTGAAATTCTCAAAATGTCAAAGACGAATGTTGACAAACTGATAATTCATTGAATGATCATTTGTAATGCAACCAACACTAGGTATCATATGCTACAGTATACATGCAAAACTATCTTGCTGTGGTGATTTGTTACCTATTTACACACAAGACAACAGCCAATAGCCATCTCAAGTAATGCTATTTTCCAAACAAAAATGTGTTCATCCTAGAATAAAAGTATCTTACAAATTTTGTATACAAAAACTTTTTTGATTATAAGAGGACTACAACTGGTCATGACCTACAAGTGACAAAAATATTAATTAAAATATGTGGTGGAACATATTCAAAGAAGGGATAAAATGATCTTATGGTCTTTACGTCATAATTCATGGCTATGTGTATAGTCAAATCATTAAGACTGCAAAATATGAAAATGTTTATTCCGGTTTAGATGGAATGTATATTTAACAGAGAACATGTTTGGTAAATATTTGTTAGTTTATTCCTTTTCCTTTTCAAGATGACAGACTCTTTTGCAAGTAACAGATAATGTTTTGCAAGATTCAAAAGTATTATATGTGTTCGAATGACAGACTATGGAAAAGAAGGAAGAAAAAATGATGCCAGGCTTTGAGTTTGTTTTTAAACTGGTGATTCTAGATTCACAAGAAAATAACTTATTTCAAGGTTTGTCGAAACTTTATTAACCCTTCGGTGCAACTGTTTTGCATTTTGAAGATTGCTTTGACGGACAGCCAGGATTATACAATATACCAAATAATATATATATATGAACGGGCATACATTCCCATAGTTTGTTTTACCAACTGGCCATCGGCGGTAGTAATGTGTTATCGGGTTATTATCAATGGTGTCGTGTTCTGATTCTGATTCACCGATACATTTATATATTTCATAATCTTTACGGATTCTGACTTTGCTCACTTGGAGAAAGCTTGTTGTTTAAACCTCTGAGCCAAACAGTTTGTTTTTGTATGTAGAAATTTCACTTTAAGTGCCTTGCATGTTTTTTGCAGAAGTTTGAATTGGTTTCCCTTCGAATTACAATTGTTAAAACAACATTTGTCCCCGTGAACAGGACACGTAAAACAGGCACTTGGTTGCTTAGAGGGGAACACTTCCAGTAGTTTCATCTTCAAAAAGTTTAGTTTCAGATTCTCTTTTGCGCGGATACCTTATGGAGCACTTTTTTTTATTATCATGCAATTTTATGTACCTTTACATTTACGAGATTTCGCGAAGATACGATGGCGACCTTCACCAATAAAATAACTCTTCATTATGAGATAAAAATTAACAAATGAGTATGAAATGTCCCCTATAAGCAATTAAAAAACGACAGTCTGGTGATAAAATGTGTATTAAAAAATAACATAACGTATAAGAACAAATTATAAAATGTGACAAGGATAGTACACTTAGACTCTAAGTTGCTCGTTAACAAAATTTTATCAATCACGCCAAGTGATGAAGTAAACTTGCATTTGGATGTTTTTGTGACCTAACATGCACTGAAAGGTTTATTGTAGGCTTGCAACGAATTCCATAACCAATTACCTGTAGTCAGGTACATTGCTGTTAAGTGGATGCCGGGGAGGTATCATAGGCCCTCAACTTTTTAGGTACACGGGGTACTTTGTTGTGAGAAATGAATACTTTCCTCCACTTTGTTTGACTCACTTCTGCATACATATTTGACATTATAAACTTCTTCATACTACATTGTCTCAAAATGTTCGATTAACCTTAAATTATTAACAGAAAAATATTATAAAGCACTACACGAAAGAAAATATTCTTTCCCAAGTATAACGGTGCAAAACAAACGATATTTTCAGAAAAACACTTTTAGGCATATATTCCATCTTTTGATCCCCATGCTGTAATTAGGTTTATTAATCAACTGATTAATTTGTTAAGGGATTGGAAAAGTTAAAACAGCATCATAAATCTAGAAGCACTTCTGAATCAAAAGTTCTGAGGGGGAGGCTGTAACATAGCTGGAAATAGTTCTTTTATAAATCCATACTGTACCTACATTGTATACAAGGGGTTGATGTACCAACCCGGCAGCCAAGTACACGCAATTAATCAATTAAGTTGCATGTTAGCCACGGTGTTGTTTATTTGAACTTGGTGTTTATCTGCTTATAGAAATTCACGTTAAACATACGTTAATGTAGCACATCATAAATGCATATACATGTTACTAACGTCAACGAGAGCACAAATAGTTATGTGAACGAATGCATTTTTTTCGTTGTCATTACTCTTTTCTTAAACAACCAAAAATCAAGAGAACAAAATATTTTTAGTATGATTTAAATACCTAATTTAAATTTATCTTCAATGTGTTCTCTCCAACCTTCTTTCATCCCTTAGATTGCGATACTTGCTCAACCCTGCAACACTTTACGCATACAACTGTCAAAGATGATTTTTTTTAATATAAGTACGCAATGAAAAAAAAACCCCAAGATCTCAAACGTCCCCTGTACTAAAAGGAATGGTATTTTTAAATTGTTACAATGCCAGATACGTATTACGCAATTATACATAAGATAATGATTTTTAACGAAACAACCAACACGCATGAGTGTTATTTGCTTGAGTATGTAATGAGTCTGAGAACAAAAATTGATAAAGGCAGCGTCAGCCCGAAATTATTCTTTCGCAAACTATATCGAATCTCGATGTATATATTCTGCCATAATATACAAGTAAACAGTGTATAATGATATCTATTCCTCCACCAGACAGACTTAAGTGTACTCCAATGTCTCCGTCAGAGCGTGTAGAACTACGTGGCCTACTTAATCATTTGTTTAGGCTGCTCTGCGGTTTGTACAATCATTCTTCCGATGGCACATCGCTTTATTTCACCAACAAGCTGATTGCTTAGGACTTGGAGTAAGTAAAGTCAGTCAAGGTAGATGTGTACCCATAATTATCCATGATGAGTATGTAAAAGTATGTCACATGAGACAGTTTATTAAGCTTGAAATACTAATGCAACGTTCTTAAACTAATTAATTTTTAATAATACACGCACGCGCATGAATTTGTGCCCAATATTACATGATTATGAACCAAAGAAAAGTTTTGTTGTTTAGCCGACTTCAATGAATTATACAAATTCACCTTTTACCATTAATACGTTTATGTGATATTTCTCTTTACTTGCTTATTTTGTATAAACGTTAAAGAGCAATTCCTAAATTAACCAATGAGTTGTGAATTTTAAAAGGAGCGAATAATATATAAAAGAAACTGTTCTTTTTGCATGTCAGATACTCATAGTTAAAGTGATGGTCATCCTATATGGTTTTGTAAATGTACATGTCATGTTCTAGAGAGATTAGCAGTATAAACTCCACAACGACTCACAAGTTAACACACAATCCTGTTATATTTTTGTAGTCGGATTTACGGTATACGTGGCTGTCCGTTGTATCCTGAACTTCGAAAGGAATCTCAAATCAAATATACTGTGTTCCACTTCATGAATTGTTTTATCCACCTCACAGCCGCAACTCAAAGAGCTTTTGAAAGAAGTCAACAGTATGAGACCTACATATCCGGTCACGTGCAATCCCCAGACACTCAATTCTTCATTATAAGGGCAAAAGATCGCGTCAAGCGAAAGCCAAGTCCCCCTCCAGTGGCATACACACACAATTCCAGCAATCACCAAGAAAAGGTCCTCAAATACAATCTGCAGTAGACGCATTTTTTCGTGCAAGTATTGGGATACCAGAAGGACAATATGCTGACCGAACAGAACCGGAAGTGCCAAAGTAAAGCTTATTGCATAGCAGTATGCGGCGGACCTGAGTGTGTTCTCCGGAACCAAAAGGAGGTCGAACAGTGTCCACATTCCACGCCAATAAACTACTACGAGGTTGTTAATTATTAAGACAGTCAGGCATATGTCTAACGCAAACATCGCACTTGGGGTAATCTGTGTGAAACAAAAATAACGAAAACGTATGTATTTTGTTATTCATTCAAGCTTTTTTACTGCTTTAAAAATCAACAAAACCTCAAAACTAAAACACTCAGACATCAGACGTTTCGCGCCCATAAATATTGTAACCGTCAAACTACATCATTATATATTTTTCTAAATCTACCTTACCAACAAAATGCTTTCATTTTAAAAACCCTCACAATATTTTCGTCTGTTAGGTTGATATTACTACATTTGATTCATTTTGGAAAACTAACATTTATTTTATTTTTCTTGGCGCCCACCATTGTACCATCTTCATTAGTTCTTTGTCAGTTCGATCTTTTCTCTTCTTTTCTCTAATATGTTTGATCGAGTCATGTTTCTTTGATTTAAATGTAATACTGCTGTGTATAAAAGACAACCTTCAAAATGAGTTTGTTATTTCACATATTTACTAGTACAGTACTTAATGTGAAAGAAATAGTATCATTTCAGTATGAGTAAGATCCGTTTAGTTCTTTTTTTATTAATCTGATCAATGTCGAAACTAAACTAAGGACTAAGTAGAACCAACACATAAGATTTGAGAAAGATCTCTCCACTTCCTATATAGGCACAGCGATAACAAACATTCACTTTCAAAATCCAAGATGGCTGCCTGTCGGCCATTTTCTTTTTCTGATCAGTCTCTAAATAAGTCATGCATAACAACAGACCTGTGGAAGCCTTCATAACAAAGTTGGGAAAGATCCCTCTGGTACTTCATGAGATATAGCGATAACAAACCTTTATCATCAAAATCCAAGATGGCTGCCTGTCGGACATGTTTTTGATCTGAACAGTTTCAAAAGTTGCTAAGCAAAACCTAGGGATCAATGGAAAGCAACATATGCAATTTTAGAAAGATCCCCCTGTACTTCATGAGAAAAATCAATAACAAATCTTCACTATCAAAACCCAATGTGGCTACCTGTCGGACATGTTGTTTATCTGATCAGTCTCAAAAGTGGCCCTGCACAACTAGAGACCAAGCGGAACCTATATATAGAATTTAAAGAAGATTTCTTTAGTACTTCCTGAGAACTAGAGATAACAAGAATTGTTTAAGGACGGAAGACGGCCGACGGACGGACGACGAACCATAGACGCAGGGTCATTTGAATAACCTACCATCAGATGATGGTGGGCTAACGAGCGTGTTTATGTTATTTACAAAGCAATGTTGTCCCTAAAGAAAATGAAAACTAGTATACTTATAGAGTTAATACTTTCGAAAAAGTAATGTTAACGGAAAGAAATTAAGGAAAGTACATTCAATTGTCTTTCCTTATATCATAACACACATTATTAATTTGTACAGTTTGTCACCTCGAGTGCAAAAAAACTATTCCAATGTCCCATATTTGTAACAATCTCTCTATAGCTTTCACTAGATTTATTGCTCCACCCCTTATATGCCAAAATGTATCTGAACATTTTATGTTTATTTTATTAAATTTATGCTGTTTCTTATTACTTTTAATAAATACCCGCACCACATCATTTGCTTACAAGGTATGTAACTCACCTCAGATGATAATCTTCTAGTTAACACGAACATATTGGCTTTGTCCTTGTCAAGTTGTAAAACCAGCGGAGAGGCTAGAGAACTCCTGAAACATCGGGCACAACATAGGGCGCATGCACTAGAAAGTAAAGTCCCGGTGGCAGTTTGCCAGGTTCTTCCGGTATAAATGTCCAGCAGATACCAAATACCACGCCATTGGTTTACGCAACCAAAACCTAGAAGGTACAAATAAGATCTAGAAACGACAAAGTAAACTAGTCGGTTTTCTATTTTGTTTGCAGCAGCAAATAGTTGTTGAAGGATTGACAGTACGAGTATGATAGAATTTCCAATTGCTAAAGACACCCAGGAAGTAAGTTCATGCTTCTCTCTGAAGCTATAGACGTCCATTATCTTCCACGTACCTTTCCAGAAGAAAACAACCAGAGGTGCAATCACTATCAGATTGATCAGTGAGTTTGCAATGGCAACCATCAAGTCTTTGCAAAAAACCTTCATTGTTGACAATGTAGTGCTTATTCTTGTTTAGAACCACTATATAATATACATGGTAATTCACAAATGAAAATGTAAAAATATAAAGGACCCACATTTTACAATACGTGTTATACAGCTACACATTTAGATCTTATCGAGAAAACTGTTTATGATACAACTACGACCTTGACCTCGTATACTATTTGTAGTACACACGCCGTTTCGGATGATATTACATCTGCCCCTGAGGATGTAAGTAGACCCGCTTATAACGCAATAGTTAAATCGCCCTATTTACTATAACATTAGCGTGTTTTGTTATGTCTATATTTGTTGACTTAGGATGTGTCAGTGACAACTCCACACTACAAATAGAATACATAAAGTGTAGATATCTGTCATTGATTCCTCATCCTTATCTTCCTCCCTTGTTGTTAAGCATTGCCTAAATAACGAATTAATTATACGTGCAGCTGTGATTTAATTATTGCGGACTTTTGTTGAGATGAATATTTTGTTAAAATTGAGATCTGAGAAAGTTGTTTTAAAATTAAAATTTGGAATCATCCGAAACGAAATCATTTGAAAAGAGTACTTTGAACATGTCAATCAAACATAATGTATCTTACATATTATTTTAGCAGCGGATATAAATGCAGGAGTTTTTATATATGGTAGACATTTCATTTCAGACATGATACTAGTATATACCATGAAAGTATATTTTATAGCTTTCGATATACGTTTATTGTGAGAAGTAATTTTATTAGTTTTAATTACCATAAACAAATACTTCATAAACCGGAAAAAAGTCATCAATTTAAACGCATCTCCGTGAAGAAATTCTAATGTATTGCCACCTCGTATTCATTTCCAAAAATGATCTCATAAATGATAATCCTCTCCATAGTGTTTAAATGTATTGTCTACTTTTATGAAATAAAATAGGTTAGTAGTATGGAATTTTATCAAATCAACGCTATGCAAACATTTAATGTAAGAAGAGTGTTCAAAGAGAGGATTATCACATTAACAAAGACTACTGTCAATTATTTTGCTTATAATTGACAAAATGTATACATGTATCAAATTTGTATAACTTCTGCGAGTGATTCAAGTTTAAATGTTTGGACGTCCGTGTATGTTCGTCATCCAACAAGAACATAAGGATACTGTAATTAAGTGATACTGGTGTTTTCGAATTTTTCATTTTATTAATCTCTCCGTGTCTTTATTTGTTTCTTTATTATAACAGTCGTGTGAACAGAATTGCAGTGTAAGTGTTTATATAAGGCATTACTATGGGGAAATGAAGCACGTCTATAGTCAATGTATCTATCAATAAAGCACGTCTATAGTCAATGTATCTATCAATAAAGCACGTCTATAGTCAATGTATCTATCAATAAAGCACGTCTATAGTCAATGTATCTATCAATAAAGTA
>JAULCA010349900.1:0-12359 GCA_032360845.1 Crassadoma gigantea
TAAAACAATACAGGTGAAATAAACATTAGTGATTCAACAGCAGTGTTCCGAGTGTAAAAACAGCTGATCTACATTCTAACCCTTGACTCCAGATTATTATATCGTCAATCTTACAAACTGGGCTACTTACTGTAGTCCTCTGACCAAGTCACCCTACTCTATATCAAAATCAAACTAACGGGAGGTAATCTATATCAAAATGAAACTGACGGGAGGTAATCTATATCAAAATCAAACTAACGGGAGGTAATCTATATCAAAATAAAATTAACAGGAGGTAATCTATATCAAAATAACATTAACGGGAGGTCATCTTTATCAAGACCGAGGTCTGTGGTTCGGAAATAACGTGTATAAATCTACAACGTATGTATCCCTTTATTCTTGAAAAGAAAATATTTTCATTAAACATTTACAGATATTTGTTATTAAAAAAACCTTTGTTGTGTTTTTTTTACGTCTGATGTAAACAAGAACATACACATATGTACTACACTGATTTCTCTGATTTCAATCCATAGGCTTAGAGGACAACACTGACTCTACCGACACCCTGTCACATCCGACATTTTATTGTGGCTCATGATGTCTGTAAACTCAGGTTTTACTGTATATGTTATTAATGATAGCCCTGACATGTTTATATATTCTAACATTGTTACGTCACAATAACAGAAAAGAAACCAAACAGCTCGTTTTACAAAAACAATTTTATGTTATTTACAAAACTGTATGAGTTACAACAATATAAGTGCAAATGGAGTGGTGTACAATATAAAATCTGCCGCCAACTGTCTGTAATTAAGTATGGCTCCACCTTAGAATCATGCAAAAGGTGATACATTGATAGTTGTAAATTGACACTTTTTGGCTTCATATGTTCTATTTTGATGGAAAACTCATAAAAATAACAGAAAAAACATGTGTTGTACAATTGGTTGCTATGGTATCAACATCACCATAGCAACCCTTTAATTTAAGTCCTTAAACATCATATATTTCAGATTTTCATCACAAAATATTTTTTATAAAAAGTTAATTAATTTTTACAAAATGAATACATGTTAGCATAGTTGCATATTTGTTCTAAAAATCAAAGTTGATTGACAGAAGGTACAACTATGGCAACTCTTGTTTTCATGGCAACCAATCACCACAGTTTTGCACTTTTTTAAAAAGGGGTAAAATAATGTTTTTTGAAATCTATTTTCTTCTATGAACAGGGTCATCTGAAAAATCGGTTTGTTTGTATTTGTTCATTAAACATTTGTTGACAACATATCAAAACTAATCATTTGTAGACTCCTTTAGAGTTTTTGGAAAAATAATTTTTTTTTAAATTTTTTTTGTTTTAGCTGATAACAGTTCACTAAATTATTTTTCATATTTTCTCAGCACAATTCATTTAATTATGACTTTTTCACATTAATTATATCTAATCTTTATAACAAAATGAAGAAAAACAGTTACTTTATAAATTTTAATCTTCATAATACTTATAGTTCACATGGAAACAGAATAGTTAACATGGTTGCCATGGAAACAAATGACCAGATTTTGAAAATTTTATTTCAAATAACCTAAATAAAAACTGTTTAAACTATTATTTTTTGAACAAATTATTAATAAATTATAAATATGTTGTAAAATTCAAATAATGTGCGAGACTGCACTTAAAATATATGTGTTAACCCCCACCCCACCCTTACTCCATAACCAGACATAAATGGAAATGTATAGATGTCACTTTGGTCCGTCTGTCTGTAGCGGAACAAAGAGACCCATTGGACCTGCATCGCTCACCTGGTATAAGTCTCACACTTGTAGCCATAGAAGTGGAATAAAATAAAGCTACATGCAAAATATCAGTGTCTTGAGTTCAAGTCATTCAAGAACCTGTTAAACGATTAAAACATATTTGACCTATGTGACCTTGAAAGTCAAGCAAGGACATTAAGTTGAACAAACTCCATAGCCCTTCCTCCCAGAATGCAACTTGCCAAATATCACCACCTTATACCTTTTGTTTATTGAGAAGATGACTTTAAAGATTTATGCACTATGGACCAGATGTGACCATGAAAGCGTATTAAGGTCATTCACATGCCCACTTTTGGCCCCGCCCCTCAACCCCAGGGGGGTCAGTTCTATGGTTTATACAAAATTGGTCCCCTTCACTCAAGGATGCTTTAGACCATTTATGAAACAAATCCTTACATTCCTACAGATAAAGAAGGATTTTAAAGAATTTGCTATGTTCCCCTTTAGGGCCCCATCCTCAGCCCTAGGGGAGCAAGACCCACGGTTTATACAAAATTGGTTCCCCTTCATCAAAGGATACTTCAGGCCAAATATGGAACAAATCCTTTCATTCCTACAAAAAGAAGAAGGATTTTAAAGAATTTGGTTAGTTCCCCTTTTGGGCCCAACCCCTTTGCCCCCCAGGGGAGCCAGACCCACGGTTTATACAACACTGGTTCCCCTTCATCGGAGGATGCTTCAGAGCAAATATGGAACAAATCCTTTCATTATATAATTAATACAGAAGAAAAAGAAGGATTTTAAAGAATTTGCTTTGTTGCCCAATTTGGCCAGACTCATCGTTTATACAAAACTGGTTCCCCTTCATCCAAGGTTGCTTCTGACCAAATATGGAACAAATACTTTCATTACTACAGAAGGAAACGGATTTTAAAGAATTTGCTATGTTTACCATATTGGGTCCCGCCCACTCCTCAGCCCCAGGGAGCCAGACTCATCGTTTATACAAAACTCGCTCCCCTTCATCCAAGAATGCTTTAGACCAAATATGGAAGAAATACTTTCATTCTTACAGAAGAAGAAGGATTTTAAAAAATTTGCTATGTTCACCTATTGGGGCCCAGCCCCTCAGCCTCCAGAGGGTTAAGACCCACGGTTTATACAAAATTGGTTTCCCTTCATCCAAGGATCCTTCAGACCAACTTTGAAACAAATCCTTTCATTCCAACAGAAGAAGAATTTGATAGAAATTGCTATATCCCCTTTCGGGCCCCGCTTCTCAGCCCCCAGGGGGGCCAGACGCACAGTTTATACAAAATGTGTTCCCCTTCCTCTAAGGGTACTCCTGACCAGATTTGGTCAAAATCTGCTCAGTCGTTCATGACTAGTATCGATTTGTAGGAAAAGTTGACGGACGATGGATGCCGCGCCATGGCATAAGCTCACTTGCCATTCGGGTAGGTGAGCTAAAAATCACAAGTTTCTGTTTCTGTATATTATCTCTGACAGTATCAGCTCCATGATATATAAAAGCTTGGTCAGATAGGTTCATAGAAAAGGGATAAAGCCCTTTGAATAATTGAAATATGCACTTATTCTTTGAAATCATAGGGGAACTATGACCTTTGGAAAGGGCAAGGTTATGAACCCTTAATCAATTTATTGGTCATTGCGTCAAGATAAAGCTCACTACTATTTCTTAAAATAGAAGTATTAATAAACAAATGGGTTCCTCTGTACGAGTAAAATACTCAACTGACTCAATGATGAAACACCAAATGTGCAATGTTAAAGCTGATAGTGCAAGTTAAAAAGCTTTCCAATGAGAATAAAAAAAAAAAAAAATCTAAATTTTTGTTTCTTGTTTTGAGATCTTCCCCGTCTCTTCCGACTATAGGTTTCTAAAGAAGTGCCGACATTTTAGTTTTTCCTTGCCTGGTAATGAGTATGGGTCTGGCTGGGTATAGAAAACTCTAGAATCAGACATTCAAGTGATCAAAATTGTTAAAGTTAGAATTATTTTCTTTATCATTAAATATTCTAGACGGTGGCCAGTCTTCATCACTCCCGTCATTAACTTGAAAATAAAGACGTCAGGAAACTTTTGGTCCTAACCGTTGGAACCAAGATACAGGGTACATGGTACTGGATACGGGGTTCAGGGTACAGGAACAGAGTACGGGGTACAGGGAACAAGAAACAGCGTGCGCGGTACATGGAACAGGAACAGGGTCTGGGGTACAGGAACAAAGTACAGTGTACAGGAACAGAGTACGGGCTATAGGGTATAGGAACAGAGTCCTGGGTACAGGGTACAGGAATGGAGTGCGGGGTAAAGGGTACAGAGTACGGGGCACAGGGTACAGGAACAGAGTACGATGCACAGGGTACAGGAACAGAGTACGGGGTACAGGATACGGGGCACAGGAACAGAGTACGAGGTACAGGGTACATGAACAGAGTATGAGGTACAGGGTACAGGAACAGAGTACAGGGTACAAAGTACGGGGCACAGGAACAGAGTACGAGGTACAGGGTACAGGAACAGAGTACGAGGTACAGGGTACAGGAACAGAGTGCGGGGTACAGAGTACATGAACAGAGTACGGGGCCCAGGAACAGAGTACGAGGTACAGGAACAGAGTGCAGGGTACAGAAACAGAGTACGGGGTACAGGAACAGAGTACGGGGTACGGGGTATATGAACATAGTATGGGGTACATGAACAGAGTACGGGGCACAGGAACAGAGTACGAGGTACAGGAACAGAGTACGGGGCACAGAAACAGAGTATGGGGTACAGGAACAGAGTACAGGGTACAGGAACAGAGAACAGGGCACAGAAACAGAGTATGGGGAACAGGAACAGAGTACGGGGTACAGGAACAGAGTACAGGGTACAGGGAGAGTATGGGGTACAGGAACAGAGTACAGGGCACAGAACAGAGTATGGGGTACAGGGTATAGGAACAGAGTACGGGGCACAGGAACAGAGTATGGGGTACAGTGTATAGGAACAGAGTACAGGGTACAGGAACAGAGTACAGGGTACAAAGTACGGGGCACAGGAACAGAGTACGAGGTACAGGGTACAGGAACAGAGTACGAGGTACAGGGTACAGGAACAGAGTGCGGGGTACAGAGTACATGAACAGAGTACGGGGCCCAGGAACAGAGTACGAGGTACAGGAACAGAGTGCAGGGTACAGAAACAGAGTACGGGGTACAGGAACAGAGTACGGGGTACGGGGTATATGAACATAGTATGGGGTACATGAACAGAGTACGGGGCACAGGAACAGAGTACGAGGTACAGGAACAGAGTACGGGGCACAGAAACAGAGTATGGGGTACAGGAACAGAGTACAGGGTACAGGAACAGAGAACAGGGCACAGAAACAGAGTATGGGGTACAGGAACAGAGTACGGGGTACAGGAACAGAGTACAGGGTACAGAGAGAGTACGGGGTACAGGAACAGAGTACAGGGCACAGAACAGAGTATGGGGTACAGGGTATAGAAACAGAGTACGGGGCACAGGAACAGAGTACGGGGAACAGGAACAGAGAACAGGGTACGGGAACTATGGGGTACAGGAACAGAGTACTAGGCACAGAGTACGGGGTATGGAGTTTCATCTACATAAATATCTGCTCTAAATGTACAAAGGTTTTGAATGTAATATGAATCACGTACGAACACTAGAAAACTTACCTTTCTCACAATGTAATGTACAAACTAATGTGTGGCAAACAGTTGGGGATTTTAAAGTAAAGTAAGGGTTTATTTGGACATTTTTCAAAATGGAAAAGAAACTAAAAATGTCTTAAACGACATTATGTGCATGTATAGATGTCGACAGATTATTTTGAAAATCGCAAAAAGACAGGAAATTCATTTATCTAGGCAAGATAAAATATGTCAGAATAACTTATGTCAAAAACGTAAGAATCGGTATAAAGTCAGTTCTTTGCCAACTCTAACAATCTGAGCAAAATCAAAGTAATTCGTACAGCAGTATTTTGAAACTATTAAATCCATTAAATGATAAGATTTATCTTTTCTGTCAAGAGGCCGTATTTATAGAAAGAAAGTCACGTTTATCAATTTCTCATGAAATGTACTATCATACGTCGACACCATATCTGTATGAAGACTTAAGGAACGCTTGACTGTACAGTACAATGTGACGTTTACAGGACGGGACTGTATAGTGCGATGGTTACAGGACGGGACTGTTTAGTGTGACGAGTATAGAGTGGAGCTAGATCATGACGATTTCAAGATGGGGCAATACAGTGTGTTGATAACAGGACGGGACTGGGTTTTTTTAGTTTTTGGTTTTAAGATTCGACCTCAACTCCATTTGCGGTACCCCATTAGCATTTTTAACTTGTAGACGGTTGAAACTGGTCGGAGGCATATATATCTCAGACATATTTAGGACATAACTTTCCTTGCTTATAGGGAACTATCTAAGTAATAGATATATGTTCTGTGAAATATAAGTAATTCCATTTGCGATTCTAACTTTCCACTTCCACTGCCACAATTTGCAGAAGGTTGAAACTGTGGTCGGAGGCACATATATCTAAGACAATGCTTTAATGTACATGTATACTGTGGTTACGTAAGTTCAAGGATAAAACATGTGCTTTGTTTAACCCTGCTGGATTGTGGGCACGTGTCTAAATCAAAGAGTGCAACTCCAAATAAAAGTTATTTTATACGTTCACTACATCGCGTGTACATGAGCAAGTTTTCTCCACGCAGTACAAGGGTTAAACGTGGAGTCATGGTCAACCTTGGAGTAGGAAGAATGCACCTATGAAACTTAGAGTTCACATAGTGTATTACGCTCGCCTACCGCTCTACACTCATTCCACGTTTGTAGCTAACGTGTATAGCCGGTGGAGAGTGGATGGGGTAGTCTCCACTGTGTCAGCGACAGAAACATGATATTCATTCCGAAATGAGCGTGTAGGTCATAAGTCTATTTAAAGTTCTAGTGTGTTATTTACAGCACGTTCATTGTTCAAGGTTTTACAGCTACCTTTGATAACATACTTATATATAGGGGCTACAACACATTATATCTACAACACATTAGATCTACAAATAATTCGGTTCAATATACTACCGATATATCAACGGATCATTTAGTCGATTTTTCTTAACAATTTAACTATCAAGAGCTAAACGCTGAACCTCAACAATGAAAGTAGACGTTTAAATAAAGCATTCTTATTGAATATATCTGTCTATCAATATATCTACATATAAAATCTAGAGCGTTATAAAAAAAGGGCTAAAAACATTAAAATAGTACTGCCAAATAAAGCAAGAATACTAGTAATAAGCTATTTATGGAATGGTGAAATAAATGACAAATCAAATAAACACAAATATAAAATATTCACACTTTTAATACCCCCCCCCCCTCCACCTTTGTCACCTATAACAAAATATTCCAACATCTATACGTGCTCAAGTGTGTGTTTAAGGCATATTATTGTTCTACTTTGTAGTAAATCATATTCTCGACGCAACAATTATCATTGTCCTTTCACTTGAATATTACAGTTCAAACACGGTAGTACCCACCCCAGTATTTCAAGTATTTGTTATCAAAAAGGAACAAACATTCTTCATAATATATATTTACAATGCGTTTATGTAAAGATATCATAATTAAGTTGATCAATTGCAATGTTATGGTTATAAATGAAGAGTTTAGCATACAATGATGACATAAAATATAAAAGCAAATTGTTACCATACAAATAATTTGTACTAAGATGTAGTCAAAGATATTGAAAAAATACATACTTTATTTTGTAAACGACTACTGGGCGTAAGAAAAAATACTTGTTATATTATGGTTTATTTAGACCTTGGGAGGTTTTCATTGGCATTGGTAAGAAAATTAAGAATTATTAAATATTGGATAAAGTTAAAGAGGACCAATAATTGTATTTTGCAAGCATGTTATAAAGATATGTTAGAGAATAAGAATAAATGGGCTTTAAACTTAAAAAATGATTTAAATATAGAATGGCCTAGGCTACATATGGGAAACAAACATAATGATGATTTGTGTTATACTGTTATTAGAGAAATACTTATTAATATATATAGACAAGAATGCAAAGAAAAAGTTAGAACATCCTCAATGATATATATCTATACATATCTTTATAACCAGTTTGATTTACAATGTTATTTAAGAAAACCACTAACTAGGGAATATTTGAAAGAAATTACAAAAATGAGGTTATCTGCTCATAGTTTAAATATAGACAAAGGCAGATATCAAAATATTTAACGTAGTCTTAGAGTGTGTACTGTATGTAATTTAAATGATGTTGAAGATGAGTTTCATTTATGTTATTGTCCATGTTATTCCGACTTGTGTGTTACATTTTTGAAACATTACTATGTAAAAAAAAAGTATGTTTCAAATGATAAAATTATTTAATGTAGATAACACGAAAGAAGTTGTCAATTTGGCCAAATATATAAAAGCGGCAAATGTAAGAAGAAATCAGTTACATGTTTAATTTAAATTGTGTTGCACTCTCCATACTGTTTGTACTCTGTATGTATTGTATGTATTACATGTATTGTATTGTATTGTCTGTAAATATTGTAAATATATTTCACTTTCGAAACCGAAGGGTCGAAAGACCCAAGGTAATAATGAACTTGAACTTGAGTCAATATCACGAAACACAATAACGAATTATACTTTTCGGTCTAATAATTCATGCAGCATTTAACCGGTTTTCAAATGTTTCACATACGGCGAACATAGGTTACATAAATAGATATACCTACGTTTGTTAAATTATTAACATCAGTAACATATATTTGTGTAGCTTGACATAAACAATATAATTTGACACATCGGCTCGTATTGAGAAGAGTAGATGGAGCCTGCAGCATGCCGTCCATATATCAAGAGAAACTATTTAAAGTTGCAGAACCAACTTTATCATAGAGGTAAAATCAAGCTTTTGGTAAAGAGACAAATATTGAATAATCGAGTTTGGTACAGGACGTTTCCTAAAGTTTATAAACATTGTACATGAATGTATTTTTTATCTGATGCACTTTCATAAGTTTTCCTTTGGGAAAGTCATTGAATCATTTACGCGAGAAGTCCCCGTCCTTCAGTCGATTTTATCGTTCTCGTACCATTGTACCATCGGACACTGATATTGATAAAAAAGAGGCCACTATGTACCTGCATGGAGTTATTAATTTTTCCTCTCATGGAGGTGTCCGGTCTGTTATTACCATTTCGTAAATGTTTGGCACTTCCCTTCCGGCCTCGTTAATGCTCTCGTAATGTTCCTCTGTAATGTTAAATTAATCGGAAATTGAGTATAAAAGGACGATCCGATCAAACAGCAGATTTAATGCACTTTCAATTATCGAATCCCAAATTATAGATATCTCGTATGTGCTATGAAAAACTGTTTTTACAACTACTGAGTAATTGATTACTCACCTTGTATCTTTCTTTTTGCCGCTATTCTTTTTCTATAAAAAAAAATTCCGGGTTATTTTCATCGTTTTATATTTTGAATGAAAAGAATCACTATTTGTTTTAGATTTTGTAAAATCCTTGATAAAAACACGAATAATTTTTTCTATAACGTTTGTTTCATAATATTCCCAGAAAGAAAAAAATGCATTGTTGAAAAGTCCACCAATATAATTTCAAAGCAGCAAATCACCTTACAAAGTGTTTCGTTACAGTGAAAGACAGATACCAGACCTATCCCCGACCGTAATAGATCTATATGGACTGTACCGTTCATAGTGTCAATCGATTCATCCACCTTAACTTTGTTCATGCGTCATATTTCTCTACATTTAAAAATATTTGTGAATGCTTAAGGTACCGTAACATGTTGACAAAGAAGCATATGGACGTCACAAGAAACAGTACAGCAACACTTGATATGCCAGCTATGACTGGTACGTTTTCCGTACATTCTTCATCTGGAGAAAGAAAGATATGTAATATAAAATTGCGTGAGTGCAAAGAAAGAATTTGTCAAATGTTCTAGGCAATCTACTCAAAACTGAAACTTGAACAATTACATATTGCAGCATATGATATATCGATAAAGTATTAGCATGAAACAATACAATTTCAGAATATTCATGATAGAAAACTAGTTATCACTTATGAAATATGCTGATGTTAACGCACATTCCTCAGTCAGCTTTTAGCAGAAGGCTAAGTGCAGTAAACAATAGATCCTGAAATCATGATATTCAAAGCAGCCGGCTGGGGTTTGATCCCCGAAGTCGGCGTTCGCATGGATATTCAGAGAAAAAGTTTTTCTCCTGTCCACACAACTCCAACAACCCAGGTAGATTATAAATTGGCTGGGGTGGATGTTGCGGTATCTGTGCAGTAGCGTTCAAGTGGATGACACTATAAATGATGCCGTTGGAAGCACGGTCCCTCTTTAAACAGAACACATTACATATCAAGCACACACATGTATGCAGGCATACACACATAGGGAGATATAGGCCAGGCGGCATATGAGCTAATAAAGATAAGGCAACTCTTTCCTCAAAACGGTATTGATTAATATATATGCTAATTGTATTAGTTCCATATCTATGAACTGTAAAGTGCTTGAGAGTGGCTTATGATAGTAAAATATTTATATTTATTTATTATTTTAATGTAACTTACTATACGTTAAAGCGATGTTTTTCGTATGTAACTTACTATGTTTTTGTATTGTTTTGATATTTAACAGATTTTTCACTTTACAATTCTACTGCAATACAAGCATTAATTTGAAGGTCAATATCCATTTCATATAAGGAAAAGATAATATAATCCAACATGTTTGAGTGATATATAAAGAGGAATCACAAACCAAAACCTCTCTGAATGCTAAACTTGAGGAATCTTATACCGAGCGTTGGGATTCCTCTGTCTTCATCATACAACATTGATTGATAATCTACTTCAAATACTTTCCTACCGCGTAATAAGTTTAGGTTGTGAACCCTTAACACCACGCCGCCATCAATAAATAAAATGTGTGACAAAAGTTATTTTGTGAACCTAATTACACTACAGAAAGCGAAAATTTTCAGAATAACAATTTTTTGAGCGCTTTTTACAAGGTATGTAAAATAAGCGTGTTTGTCCTTAGCAAAACGGGAATTCATCTGTCAACTGTTGGTGAAGAGTATACTTTGCCTTATTGGTTTTAAACCTCCAACAAATGCCCACTCTCTTATGGAAATATTTCCATTGTAGACATGGTGCCTTTATGCAATGTTACAATATCACATCAGGACTGCGTCGTCTGTTTTGTCACATATCGTATCACGTGTCAAGATGACCTTCCTAAACAAGGTCTAAGCTTTAAAGTGTAGGAGAAAATATATTATAAATGTAAAGCTAGAAAAATCTCTCCAAAATTTTAAATAAAACTGTTTTGTACGTCTTGCAACTTACTTAACTCATGTCAAACGATCAAAAGTCAATTGTAAACATTCAAAACGTATTAAACTCGTTACTGGGTGAGTAATAAACACACGGAGGTCGGTGACTTGTGACAATGTCTCAGTGTTACTCTTTTAATAAAGAACAAGTCAATATTGTTTTATATGACGTCACTTCAATTACATATTACAATTTACTTAAGCAAACTGCAGTTTTATTCTGGAATATTTTCTAACGTTTGAATAATAGCATCATGAATGACTTAGTGGGTATGCAATTACAAGGACCTGACACTTTATATAAGCCCGTACTTTGTGTCGTTCATTTACTATATAATTATTATTGATTAAATTAAAAGTATGAATTATTGATAATATTAAAATTGCCTGTCATTCGAATTTTTATCGTTTTATTTCATGAAACCCCATTTCTTACTTACAGTTAACATCAACCCTCAGAGAAGTAGATATATTGCCGTAGTCGTTGGATGAAACCCTATTGTTTACTTACAGTTGTTATTCACTCTCTGAGAAGTAGATATATTGTCGTATTCGTTGGATGAAAACCCAAAGTTTACTAAGAGTTAACATCAACCCTCAGAGAAGTAGATATATTGCCGTATTCGTTGGATAAAAACCCAAAGTTTACTAACAGTTAACATCAACACTCAGAGAAGTAGATATGTTGCCGAAGTCGTTGGATGCCCTACAGACAAAGATACCACGATTAGTCCTGTTTGCGAACCCGATAAATAGATCGGGTCCAAGTCTCTCAGCCTTGTCGGTATTCGGTCCTGTTCAGTATATAAAACAGGAAGGGAACAACTGGCCTGGCATTAAACATCTATCATATCTCCCTCTAGTACTGATACATCACCAGATGGGGATAGCGAAGTTGTGTTTTGACCATCTAAATTAAGTGAAAACATCATATCAATGATATATATCACAAATTTGCACAATGAAAACACTCTGGCATCGATTAAATGCTTTACATTTCATTTTAAATACTTTGCGAAGAACTCTGATTGAAGTACGTTATTACTAAATTTCACATTGTTTTAGAAAGACCGGTCTATAATTACATAAGGATTAAATGCTAATCAGTT
>JAULCA010350011.1:0-12358 GCA_032360845.1 Crassadoma gigantea
CCCCCCCCCCCCCCCCCCCCCCCCCCCCCCCCCCCCCCCCCCTAGTCATTGATTAAATAAGTACTTTTATTTAACAAATTTTTGATGAACTTTAAAACTTCAGAAATAAATAATGGTTTCTTATGTCTGAATTTTTACTAATATTTTGTTTTAAATATTCTTAAAAAAAAATACAATTTATAAAAAGGTGTACCAGTTTGTTTTGTTAATTTTATAATAGATATGACATTTCTTTTAATCTTAAAGTTTGTATCCTTTAGTTTTATCTCCATTTAAAATAATTAAAGAAATATTTATAAGATGAAATTTTTCATGGGGGAAATACTTAAATGAAAAAAAAATCATTAGATGAAATGTATAGTGTGTTATTTCCTCTAATACTGTTTTAAATATTGTTTTCAGTAAATCTGATAAAAGATTAAACAGCATTTTTATTTTGGCCCATCTTCCTTAAAAACAACGAATCCAGATTTTCATTCCGCTTTCTGATCTGTACTTTACACAATTCAAGATGGCGACCACCACTAACTGAATAGGATTCACTACACAAGGCCTTGGATATCCTATACCCAAAACACCCGACCACAGTTTGCACACAGAAAGCATGCAAATTGTATGCAAGCACAGTCAACCTAATTAAATTAAGGCATGCAAAATATTTTTATCCCACGTGCGTTTAGGAAGAATTTTTGGCGTTATTAAAAAGAGTTTCACAAATACCTCGGTAGGTTTCTATTACATATATATCCGAGTAATGAATTATGTATATGTAAAATTGTTAATCACGTAATAATGATGCAACCATAAAAAATTACAAATACACACTTTTTCTTCTTAAAAAACTTTTAGGAATAAACATGAATTTGTGAATTGTTTATTCACAAATGAAACGGGCAAGCACAATTGAAGTGCGGTACGGAGATTGTTGCTCTTGAATTTTACACACGAAAAATTAGCCTGTTTATACCAATGGCGGACGTAGCTCCCCCTTACGGATGGGTTATCAAGAGAATGGTTTTGAACAAAGGGTCATAACTCCTTTAAATGGTCCAAGTGAAAATAAAACTAGCCGAATGCATGACATTGGGGGTAATTACCATATCTGTAAACTTTCACTGAACTCTGCCCAGTAGTTTAGGAGGCAGATAAAGATTATTTTTGCAACAAAGGGCCATACATGTAACGCCTTTTTGAAGGGTCGGAATGAAAACATACTACTATGATGCACAATGTCAGTTAGCAGTTATCATAACAGAAAACTTTCGATGAAATTGACCTCTCAGTTTAAGAAGACATGTCCGGATAAGGATATTTCAACAAAGGGCCATTACTTCGTTTAGAAGATCAGAATGAAAAAAGCATAATAGATGGATGCACAATTTCATGTGTTAGCTTTTATATCTGGAAACTCGTTGAAATTAGTCCATTGCTTAAGAAGTAGTTGTCTAGATAAACGTTTTCTACGGACAGACAAGCTGATTTCAGTAAACCCCTTTAACTTTGTTGCGGGGGGTATAATGAAGTGTATGATAGTTTTACTATTAAGATCATTGGTTTTTAAATAATTGCATATCTTTGTCTATAACAAAATTTCAACCTTAAGTAGTTCTACAAAGGAAAGAAAACTTTGGCAGAATACATATTCATGAGTTATTACTGCTGCGCATAACTTTAAAACATGCGTAATATAATTAAGTGTTTTGGTATGAAAACAAAACAGAAAATGTATCGGTATTTACCATAATAACCATTGATAATCAAAGCTGCATAATTATGTGAACTTTGTCTTTGATCACGTTTGGCATGCTGAAAAGGTACTTTACCGGTTTTAATATTACATAAAAATAATTCTATAGACAGAATATATATACATGGAATTTTTTTTTTACAGAAGTTTAAAATATAGACTTCCATTGTAACCATATTTAGGCAAGTTGAAAATGTAGGTTATAGATTAAATTTTGTGAAAATTTTGCATGATTTTCTAATTAAAAGTATCACTATACTTACTTCATATATACCAATATGACATATTTAGTATTAAAATAACAGTAATTAAATACACTGAACACTTTCATATTTCGTTTATTAAAATAACATTCGCCTGTGACATTTATCTGTCAATTTCTTAGGATACGCCCGTCCCTCAACCTGGTGTTAGGCAAGGAGGTCCACTACGGTGATCAGTAGTAATTATGAAAAGTCATTTATGCAATCATCATGTTTAAGTATCTACATATGGCATAAGGGTAAACGTAACTTAAGTGGGGGCCAAATGTTGACCCCCACCTTTCCACTTTAACTTACAATCCTTTGTTGAGTCATTCTTAGAAGGTTTGCCAAAAGTCAACAACCAGACTAATGCTGACAGAATGTTTAAGGTTTCGAGTACATAACGTTTGCATAGCAATAGCTGCATTTGTTTGCTTAGATGAATCAATGTTAAGTCTCGTATTTAAAGCCTTGGTAAAGACACATCTAGAATATAACTTTACTGTGTAAAACACCGATGAAAAAAATAATTTTTTTATGGGAGAAGTTAAAAAAAATATTTTCGAAACTTTACCCGGATTTTAGAAAATAACCCACACAGAAATCCATCGCAAAAACAATCTGCCAACTTTGAAAAAATCTTTGAAGAAAAGAGGAGATATAATGTTTTTGTACAAAACTTATGAACAATATCTAACAATGACAATGACAGTAGCAATAGATATTAATATGTCATATCATATGTACATTGTTAGCTTTATATAAGTATTACGAGCTAATTATGTAAGGTAGCATCACAGTGGTCAATGCATATTTACACCAATATCTGTTATAAGTCGTAGTTTAAACCGGTAAACATCATTATTAAGATAATTAATGAATAAATACAATTACGTAATAGATTAACTCTTCCTATTCTTACACATAGACTCTCCTTAAGAGTCTATTCTCATCAACTGGTGGTAATATACAAAATAATTGTAGTACTTTTTTTATTTGTTACTTGGCGATTGATTTTCAATCCAGTATAACCATTAATCGTTCATTCTATCAATTTGTCGAACTCAAAGTACGTTTCATCAGCCATTTGATAAGAAATGAACTAAGGAACTGTTAGAACATTACCCATAAACATTATGTAAAATCCTCGCTATTTCATAACTACTGTATGACAGCAACTTTTGTGAAGAGCACTTTACTTTGTTTAATCTGAACAGACAAATGCGGGTTGCTTTACCATTTCAGAAAGCCAGAGCGGAGTTGGCGGCTGAGGCGGAGTCGGGTAGGATGTCAATAGTACGAGTTTTATCATTTCATGGATTTAATTTAACTATGATGTATTTAAGTCTGCCTTTTCTTTGATACTATAATGAAAGATTCCAGTTTATAACAATGAAACGACTTTTAATGCTTTGATATCACAAACCAGACGTGAACGACTTATATGCGTAGCATAAAAACACATACCGTTTCTTCCCGAAGTATGGAAAGAGATGCAAACCTGTGTTTAGCTTAAGATTGTGTATCACAAGTTTCTTTATTTCCTTTATAAGCGTCATTGTGATCGCACATAACAGTTTCCACCTCCAGACAGCAATAGTAAAAGCCACGGGAGTTACTGAAGACGCGTGGTTTATGTTTCTTACACTTTCACATTCCACATATACCTTAATTATATATAATCACTAGCTAGCAAACGAACAATCGACCAATAAGAACCAAGGATTCAGTATTTCAGATTCATTTCCCCACGGCTTGCGTCAGTCAATTTTAATCAGTCAGTAGTTTATGAGAGTATATATATAGATTGAAAAGCGTAGATATATATGGACAACTGTCATATATAGCAAAGGACCAGCAGAGCAGATTAAACCTTTCTCTAAGGAGCAGACGACAACCTACCAGATTCTGAAGACGTTTCTTTAATACTTTTACATTATTTGTCTGAATATATATCAATATACGTCTACATATCTATATAGACCATTACTGTTTCGCTGACTTAATAAACGGAATGGATTTTCAACAACAGATGTGTAATTGCCGAAGCGTGGCTTTGAAGGGCGAGAAACTAAGTATGAAATCCGGGAAGCTATGTATGATGAGGTACGTAAACGGAAAGATTGAAAATATTCCCGTTTTCGTTCGGGTGTACAAGAACAGTATAGAACATTATGCTGTAGTGTGTGAAAGTCAAACCAACCAAAACAACTCCCTGTATATAAACCTGCAGAACAGCGAAGTGTTGTTCAATGAGGAAAGTGATCGAGACATTATGGTTGTCACTGAGGGCAGATTCATGACATTTCGCACACTGGCATCCAAAACATTAGGGGAATGGTTATCATTTTTTCAGCCAATATCAACGACACATCAAAAGAAAGATGCTAGGAAATCTTCTTCGTTCTGCAAACAGATGCCAATTCTAACGGAGGCATTTCACGAATGAGAAACATCTCGATAAAGGTCACTTAGACTTAAATAGATTTCACCTTCAGGAGCGTCCTACACTCTCGATAGACAATGTAGGTGTTGCAAGGACTTGACAACTCAAAGTTAGAAGCCTATTACAGAAACTTTATGGACAATATGCAATGTTGTTATATTACACCTGTGATACTTAATAATTATTGTACTGTTACAATGCTGATGTAAAATGTAAGTTTTTTATGATTAAATATCAAGAATGAAGTAAATACTGTCGATCTTATTTTATTCATGTCCTTACATAAGCTATTGATGATGATAGTAGTATCATTGGCCATCATGTCTAGCCAGTATGGGAATTGATAATACCTGCATATGTTGTCTTAACTGTTTATATCAAATCATTTTATGCTAATATAAGATGTGTATTCGCGTAAACATTCTTAAAAAACACGTTTCTGTAAAAACAAAGTATGCACCGTGATAAAAATTGTAACAATGGGCTACAATAATTGACTTTTGTTTGGGTTTAGTGTTGTTTGGGTTTCATTTGAGGACCTCACAATGGTGTGTGTCAATTTGAAACATTTCTTGTAATCGGAAACAAAAAGAATATTGTCCGGTTTCTAAAATCACCTGCAGTTGCTTTACTTAATATACCTACAGAAAAAAACATCTGTCAAATTGATTTATCATACTGGGCTAATAAAATATATAACCTTTAACTGAGAGAAACCGGGTTATCTCAGTCAAGGGTTAAGATTCCGTAACAAAATGCTAACCGAGGCGTAAACCGAGGATAGGATGTTACAGAATCTTAGCCCAAGACTGAGATAACCCGATCTTGCTCAGTTACAAGTAATTGATTTTTTTTCTCGCACCTCTTAGTTGAAAGTGTATAGGGAGACACTTCAGAGTCCAAAAAGTGATGAGAAAGACAGGAAAGATTGGACACGGAAAAGATTGTAAGTGTTGTTAAGACTTCACATTTTAAATCAATATTAGAATTAATTGAAAATGCAAGGCGGCAATATGCCTATACTTAATATACCTTGGTTGTGACAGGAAAAACACACAATACCTAAGCGTTTCTAAATCCTGGAATACAATTTATTTTATTGTTCTCAATCAATTATATTTACAGCAGTTTCTGGTGTATACAGCAACTATATGACCTGAAGTCAAAATTAACATGCATAACCCATCAAACAAACAAAGCAAAACAAAGAAAATATAATAGAGTGATTTGTAGACGGGGGCATTTATAGTACGGATGGTCGGGTGAAGCATTTAATCGCGCTCGTCTTTACCAAGACGACCGGGGTTTGATTACCCCAGTCTGACGTGAAAAGATATTGGGTCAACTGCCTGACATGTGCGTTGGTTAGTCTTTCCAAACCTAGGCAATCAATGTGTGTCGTTTGCGTACGCTGTTTTCATGGTTGAAAAGAAGGAAAGAAGATTGTGTTTATTGAATTGAATATCGATGGTGTGTAATAAACACGTTCGAAAATAGATCACTTAGGAAATCATTCACTAGCCCGAGTTTCCTCTGGCCCTGACACCAGACTTAGACATTTTGACAGATAGTTGTCTGGTGTGGGTCATCTATCTGTCAAAATGTCTAAGTCTGGTGTCAGGGCCAAAGGAAACCGTGTGGGACATTTATCTGTCAAAATGTCTTAGTCTGGTGTCAGGACCAGAAGAAACTCTGGCGTATCATTAACATGACGATATACAATATTTCTGCAATATGTGAGAAAATGAATAGATGAAGTACTTACGTACTTTTTTCGCTTTTGTCGAAGATTTAATTACATGTGAAGTAACAGGAACATTTCACACCGACAATAGAACTTTCACGCTTGCTGTGTAGGAATACGTACAGTGAAAGTTAAGAATATTCAAATTCAAATTGGAAGCCGACATATTTCTTCGCGTTTACAAATAAATAGATTATGATATTCATCTATGGCAAACAAACTTAACATTTATTTAATGAGCAATGTCAATTTTGTATTAATGAAATTATTTCATCTATGACAAACCAACTAAACATTTATTTTAGGAGCAATGCCGATTATGAATTTCATGAAGTTATTTCATCTATGTCAATTCTGTATTTCATGAAATTATATTGGATATCTTACAAAGTAAATGAGATTTCTTTTATAGTATAAAAGATATTGTTTTTGCTCTATAAGCATTTTTTTGTTATTATTGTTTTTCTGATTTTTTCATAAAGACGTCTTTTACCTTGTATAAGTTACACAAAATAACCTTTGCTGGTTCCAAGACAGAATAGGCCTGCATGCCGAATGTCATCCTTGATACTCCAGGGGTTATGCTCACTTTCGCTCTCTGCGACCCTGGAATACGTCATAGCAAAATTGAAGGCTCAGTGTATGCCATCTTGAGACAGAATACTAGTTTGATCCTTTGTCGTGCATGAAAAGAATCTTTTGTAACTTGAAAACTTTCTGACTCTGAAGACGAGTGTCACTCATCTGTTATCTTCAACGGACATGTATTAGTCTAGCGATCTATCAAACTTCTAGCCGCGTACATTAATTTTGCTGTGTCACATTCCAGTGTGTAAGTTTAACGTAATTATTTAGACCTACAGTAAAAAATTCTAACTATCCAAACCTACAGTAAGAATATATGTTACTATCCAAACTTACAGTAAGACTTTATGTAAATATCCATACTTGCAGTAAGAATATATGTAATATCCATACCTACAGTAAGAATAAATGTAACTATCCATACCTACAGTAAGACTTCATGTAACTTTCCATACCTACAGTAAGACTTAATGTAACTATCCATACTTACAGTAAGACTTCATGTAACAATCCATGCCTACAGCAAGACTTCATGTAACTATCCATACCTACAGTAAGAATAAATATAACTATCCATACCTACAGTAAGACTTCAAGTAACTAATCATACCTACAGTAAGAAAATATGTAACTAATTCATACCTACAGTTAGAAAATATGTAACTATTAATTAATATACATACAGTTAGAATTTATTTAACTATCCATACCTACAGTAAGAATTTATGTAACTATCCATACCTACAGTTAGAATTTATGTAACTATCCATACCTACAGTTAGATTATGTAACTATCCAGACCTACAGTAAGAATAAATGTAACTTTTCATACCTACAGTAAGAAAATATGTAACTATCCAGACCTACGGTAAGAATATATGTAACTATTAATACTTACAGTAAGAATATATGTTACTATTAATTAATACCTACAGTAAGAATTTATTTAACTATCCAAACCTACAGTAAGAATATATGTAACTATCCATAACTACAGTAAGAAAATATGCAACTATCCAGACCTAGAGTAAGAATATATGTAACTATTAATACTTACAGTAAGAATATATGTAATTATTAATTAATACCTACAGTTAGAATTTATTTAACTATCCAGACCTACAGTTAGAATATATGTTACTACCCAGACCTACAGTTTGAATTTATGTAACTATCCATACCTACAGTAAGAAAATATGTAACTATCCAGACCTACAGTAAGAATATATGTAACTATCCATACCTACAGTTAGAAAATATGCAACTATCCAGACCTACAGTAAGAATATATGTTACTCTGAATACTTACAGTAAGAATATATGTAATTATTAATTAATACCTACAGTTAGAATTTATTTAACTATCCAGACCTACAGTTAGAATGTATGTAACTATTCATGCCTACAGTTAAAATTTATTTAACTATCCATACCTACAGTAAGAATTTATGTTACTATCTAGACCTACAGTAAAACTTTATGTAACTATCCATACCTACAGTAAGAATATTAAAACATGATGCAAATGTCCAAATTTACATTCATGTTTTACAAACTTGTCCAGACCAATATTTAAGTTTGGTATTGGTTAACTTAACATATCTGAAAACTTTCCAGAAACGCTGTTCAAAGGGAAGCCACTCTTACCTATCACAGCGTACTTAAAACAGAGCTTTCAAAACGCTCTTTACATATATACACAGCAGGATCTTGACACCAACCATGAAAGGATCTTTTTTCGGGTCCACATAAGACGATCGTTTACCTTCTTTGCTCTTTATTTTCCTCATATATACTACTTCCCAGTCCCATGTTGGAAATCCTAAATGGAATTTTGTACATTAAGGTTCAAAAAGCTCCCTAAAAGAAGCGCGACTTTAGTCACCAAAGTTGTCATCTTAAATACAAGCTTAATTGATCTTTTGCTAGCTTTGGAGAGGCATACCCGTCTCAGATTAAGACAGATCTTGCCATGCGAAACTACTAAAAATCGTATTAAATTTCCTTGTTATATAGTTTAGCGTATTATGAACTATATATGGAGGATGTCCCATTTCGTAACATTCTATGATGTTATGTTTGCGCTAGATATGTTTTCTAGCCTTTTAAAAAAAATGTCAAGAAAGGACGTCGTTGGTTTTACATACAGATACCGCTAAAATATGTTACTCGTCCCTAATAATATGTTGTTATTTCTTGCGCGTTGTCATAGCGCTACATTCACCTTGTTGTGGGGCCAGCATGTCTCTCCACGGCTTTAAAAAAAAGATAAATTACATTTGTATTGAACGTTATATAATATATCATTTCGACGCATTTATTACGGGCGCTTATAAAATTTGACATATTATTATTCAGAAGAACTATTTTTACGACGACATCAGCCTTAATCCTTATTATTAGTTACATTTGTTTTATTCAAAATATAATACCAAAAATAACATTTTATGATGAACAAGTAAAATACATATCAGATTGACCTGGACCTGGCATGATGTGCAGCGCGTTAAAAAGATGTTTTAGGAGTTTCAACATTCGGTAAAAGCATACTCCCTTCTCTGTGTTTTGTTGTTGTTGTTGTTTTTTTTTTTTACCGCATGTTGATCCAAATAACAAAAGCATCATTACTCTTTCTACACATCCGGATAGGTCAAAAATACCTACGTTCAATAATTTTCAGGTCCCTTAGCAGAAACGTCTTGATACACGCAAAAGAGATCTTCTGGAGAGGTATGCATTTCCTGTGTCTGTTAATTTTCCGTAGAAATCCGTCAAATAAAGTCGTTGCCTTGGAGAAAAAAATCACTTAGTTTATACTACACAGGAAAATAGCAACGTCTGTTTTACGTCCGTGGTACTATATGTCCGTAAAACGTTTGTTATTAACATCCGTAAAACGGGTGTATATGAACAGGTGTTAAACGTCCCATCCGTTAAACGGACGTTTTATGAATCAGCCGTTATATACATACATTTATCATCAGTTTAACGTTTTAACATTTTAATTTTTTATCTATAGACTACAAACAAAAGAGAGATTAACACAAGAACCAAGTTAATGTATCAAATACTATTTATAAAAGAATAATTACGTTACTTGGAAGTATTATTGAAACAGAATGGAATGAATGGTTAGGTGCGACTCTGTGTCTGTGTTTTACATCCCAACAAAATTCTATGACAATCTCAATGTACAAAAACAACTTCTAGACCTTTGGTTATACAAACTGTATACCAAGATTAATTGAGATGGTCAGTTTAGTGCATGTCCGCAAGATTGTTATTTACAGACACAGGCTGTCTGACAGGTGGTTACGTTACACTCTTTGTTGGCGATGAGAGGATATTATAAAATTAACGCAGAAAAATAACTGGTGAATGTGTTTTAAGACAGTTATGCCTATCCCATGACGGTTCAAAAAATGACTAAAAAGTAGTTAAAAACAAAACAAAAACAAAAACAGTAGCTTGCAGGACGATAAATAGTGATAAAATAATGCCAACCCTCAGCACTCCAGTCGGATGCTTTACCGTTGAGCTAAAACATGCATAAGCAAGCATACATGTACATGGAAAATTTGTCAAACTGAACAAATTAATTTGTGTTAAACCTAATGCCCCAGACAAAATGGGTTCCACCCATCTGCCCCAAAAAGGGGGCCCCGCACACCTAAATACCTACACTTGTATAGAAGGAGAAAAAAATCTCTATTTCCCCTATTGGACACCCCCTTCTGCCCCTCTACCCCCAGGGGGACTATACCCTCCGTTTATACACAACTGAGAACCCTTAGGCCAATGAAGCTCCAGACCAAATTTTGTCATACATCCTCTGAGCTGTTAAGGACTATAGTAGCGTTTTAAAGGGAAAAGTTGATGGACGACAGACGTTGGACGACGGACACTGCGCCATGACATAAGCTCACTTGGCCCTTCAGACCAGGTGATATAAAATTCTTTTAGATATTCTTTTGTTTAAATCGGTACTTAACTTATATTTTTTTTAAAACATATGCCAAAATGTATTGTCAAAATAATTACTGAAAAATAGTCCCGTCAAAACAACGTAGATCACAACGCATTGAGCGCTGAATCCAAAAGGGTGTGCAGTGGGGAAAGTTGACTTGTTGTCAGTTAATTCTGTGGTCCTGATGATAAAATATCATCACAACTAATGTAACAGCAAGTTATTCTTTCTTACAATCATTATCAAAGATGACCCTCACCCTGATCCTTTTATACTTTCGTCCGTGGCCTAACTTGTCACTTGGATATTGGCTCTAGCACAGGGGTTAGATAGTTGGAAACTGCTGGCCTGCATTGTCTGCTGGATTCCATTAATTGAAAATGAAAGTTCCCCAGGTCATAGCCCAGCCACTAGCAGATAATTATTTCGTGCAGCGGACGATTTTTTCGAGGCCTGCTTGAACGTACGTGCTTGTGGTGCATATGGTGACATTCTGCGTTGATTCGGAAAAGACATTCCCGTTACCGGTTTTTTTAACAATCTGATTTGGTGGGACACCAGAGACATTCAGTTTCTGAATAAGTTGCTTTCTCACACTGAAATTGAAAGCTTATATTAGGGGCTATAAATACATACAAACAATTTGTATTTAAAAAAACTTGGTGTTAACTTTTCTCTGTTATTTGACCAGTAGGGATGTGTAACGTTACTGTATTGTTTTCATCAAACAACTTTTTCATTGTATATTTTTTTACCATTTATTTTTTTGTTTTAATAAAAACATTGCATCGGTTTCATGCTTCTAAAAAATGGAAATAAAATGATGACTTACTTAGGAAAATTTTAAAATAATTATTAAAGAATAAATCTGTAGTTTCAGAGATCTTACATATTAGCAATATATATATCATTCCATTCAGATTTGTCTAAGGGGGTCTGATGATTGAAAAAAGAGGCAGGGAATGCCTTTGCTTGCACACAGTACCTCTCGTTTTTAACAAATTCCGATCTTTAAAAAAATATATTTTGCTCATTTTTTTCCTTTTTTTTTCATGGAGACATATCCAGTCTTAATCAGTGACCAAGTATTGCTACAGAGTCAATACGAATGGACATATAAAACCATCTAAAAACATATTTTAATACACATATGAAACATATATTTTTATTTACTTGTTTACCCTAGTAACAAAATGGATAGGTCGCACTAATCATCCATTTAAACGGGTATAAAACGGACGTAAAACGGATGTAGCAATTCATTCGTTTTACATGCGTGGTACTATAAATCCGTATTACGGATGAAAATACGGACGTAAACGGACGTTGCTATTTTTCCTGTGTATACGAGTTTCTATTCAATAATAGATGTTGCCAATAGCGAGGCGATTAATTCCTTTTCAATCAAAATGTGTATGTCCAAAAATGCTTTACCAATCACCCTATCAAAATTTAAAACACTTTGACAAATGTGAATTGGGGCGGAGAAAGAAAAAAATCATAATATCTGCGTTAAACTTTTAATGTGTTAAGAAATTAATTTTCTCATGTTATATTTCTATGATATTTTCTTAATTAATTAAATGAGAATGAAATCATAAAATCATAAATTGATTCCATGAAA
>JAULCA010350122.1:0-12355 GCA_032360845.1 Crassadoma gigantea
TACATATTTCAAGTATTATTGTTATTTTCTATTTCAGTATCTGAAGACAACAGTGAGTATTTTCTGTTTATATTTTTTGCAAGCTTTATTAAACGTAAATATAATAGGTGGAATATATATTCCTTTAATATTTTAAGGTAACACAATGACAGAATATCTCCCGAATCCTATATTGTCATACAAACTAATTTAGTAAGTATCTACAAATAACAAATATATCATTTATATCATAACATTATATTCTTTTGCTGCTATGCTTTGTTTTCATGTAAACATTTATATTAATTTAAAGGTCACCCACCAGCGTATCTCATACCAAAGCCGACGGTGTCTCACAAACTGGCAACAGTTGGTATATACCAAAGACTACAATTCGTTTGTACATTCGTACCCTCAACCGAAGACCTTTATTATCAAGTGTTTTGGTTCGTCGATAATAAACCTACATACATAACGAAATTGGCACAGAAAACAGCACTGGAAACACTAGTATTTGAAGAAAAACAAGGTCAATTAGAAAGACTTGGAATTAATGTAAGAAAATATTAAGACACAAGTTTAAAATCTTAATTAAAAAAAACCTGTTTAGCTAGTGATTATAAAACGTAATTGTATACTGCGGATTGTTGCTAATTGACAAACACCAGAATGAGCTATGGAGTATCATAGATAATTGCTATAAAACAGAATGGGTTATGGAGGCCTATGACGAATTGTTATCAAACAGAATTGGTTATTACTAACAAACATGTAATGGTGTCAGGGTTGCGGATTCGAGTCACGGTACAGCACTGTGTTATATCTTTGCGCACGATGCTTTACTACGCTTGTTCCAGTCTTCTCAGCTGTTAATGATTACGTGGTTGGGCAGCACTTCACTTATTGAATGGCAGCTGCGGCTGTGTGCTGTCCAGGGAATTGAGAAAGATATTGACTGGCTGCAAAGGCCCTATAACCATGGATAATAATCTGTGTACTGTTTTGAGACGACTTTCGAACTAGGTTTTGATAAAGCGGTATATAACAACCTCGAATTATTATGATTACTATTATTTTTCATATCATTAATTTAAAGAAGTTATCACGATATCGTTCGATTTTCAATCGTATCTTTGTTTTTCATCAATTCCATTGGTTACACTAAATGCGTTTTTATTATTTCAGTACACATCTTGTTTGTTTTATAACAGTTGTTTTAAATTCATACAAAGGTGACTTTTGTTGTTTAAATCATCTTAAATTTCTCTAGAGTTGATTGTTCTTTTTTTTCTAGGTTGACTGCTCTGTTCGCGCTAAGAATAAACCAGGTGGTATACCAGGTCCTATGTCACAGAAGAGTGAACAATTCTACGCCGGAATAACTGTATGTTGACAAACGATACCGTTTTTAATCTGATCCTGAAGCAAGCAATTCACATCTTTTCTGAGTATAGTTCAACAAAGTATGTTTCATATAATTTAACTGACATGAATAGGATTGGTATATGCTATATGCATTTTGCACTCCCTTTGTTAACGTTTTAATTTATAAACAACTATCGCTCTATATGCTCTGTTCCCACAGGTGAGAACACCAACTGTTACTGTATATCGCGGTAAAGGACATCATAACCACTCGTACATCGTATTAAAACCGACAGTTCCCATTGGTTGTCCTACGTACCCGAATCTGAGGTGTTTTGTCACAGTCGAGGTGAGCATTCCACACCAATATCAACAATGCACGGGAAGCATTGGTGCGGTACAACCACGTGGAAATAATGGCTGCGGCGTTAATATTCACCACGACGAATGGGACCGTGAACATAAACTTGAAGTGTTCTGGGATGATAATCAGGCCTACAGTATAAATGCCGCTAATTACAGAGTCAGTTTGAATACCACAACGAATGACTATCGTCCAATTTGGGGAAACATGATCCTCTCTGATGTCCATGTACGTATTGTGTGATGATTGTCTTACATTCTCGAAATCCGATATATTGTTTGATATAATCCACATCATGAGTTACTAAAGACATCAAAACGCTTTAATTACGACTTGTTTTCTGTTCATTAAAACATAATTTGTCTCGCATACATTACAACCATACTTGTTTGTTTCGTTGTTACTTTTTTCTTATTCATTTTATTGAATCATTTCAATGATGTGATCTATATTTTTCATTCCTGCGTCCTAAAAGGATTTTCAAGATATGTTATATGCTCATGTGTCCTAATTATGCGAAGATTGATGATTGGGAACATGTTTTGTTAACTTGAGCCAAATTGTTGAAGTTTATTATGGATATTTGTCTCTTTGAACATTTTTTGCCATTCAATCTAAAACTTGTATTTTTATTAAGTCCTTGTGTGTTTATACAATTGCTCATTTCAGGTTCGAGTTGAAGACGAAACGCACATATGGAAAGGAAAGGAATGCCACGCTATCTGTGATCCGCATATGAGAACATTTGATGACAAGTAATGTCATATGAAACTCATTTTGTAACCCAAATGATCGAGATCAACATCGGTTATGTTAAAGTTGGCCACGGAATATTCCATTATATATCCAACGTGTTTAGTCATTATGATTTATTTATTATCTTTACATGTTTGTAAGTAAGAAACATATAGTTCGCTGTCATAACTAATAACTAGCAAACAAAATTACTCTACCTAAGTCTTTGCAAACAAACAAACAAAAAATGAATCTGAGAAGATAAGCTGACAACTCCGATAACCTGAGAATGAAATACTCTTCTGATGTGAATACATTGTAGTACAGCATCCCAGTGCGGGAATGACAAAACGAGACGTACAAGTGCACGAATGACATGCAATCACGTGACAGGACATTTAAATAACAAAACAGTACAGGTAACAAACACTTAAGACACACGTTGACCAGACAAACCGGTTGGACAAGTACGAGAACAAGTATATAAAAATAGTTTAGTACGTCGGACATACGTACAACTTAAGTATTCTCAGGAAGACAATACCATATAGTATTAATAATTTCAATTCAACTCATTACAAAATAAACTAACAATATAGCACTGCCACACATGTTTTAAAAGAAACTTTACCCCCGGTTTATTTGACTATCATTGGTTGGCTGCTGTTTGGATGTAACAACATTGTAATGAAGTAAAACTTTCCTTAATCATAAAAGGACAGCCTAAAGACTTTTGGGACATTTAAGCTTGTAGAATAAATATCTCCAACATATGTTTGTATATTATGATTGAAAAATATATATCCGGGGATTCGAAAATGTTTGAGTATCAAGCTCCGGCTGCAAGCTGCCTCTTGTTTCTTTCTTAATTTTATATTGAAATGTTCGTGTTATTATTTGTAGCTTAAACTCTTTAGTTTACATGGAAATTAACAAAATAGTATAATGTATTTGTGTTTTTGCAGGCATTATGAAAATCAGAACCCCGGTACCTTTATACTGTATGAACATGATGATTCCTCACGAAAAATGCAGGTAATAATGGTCACTAATTTCTTTTTATGTGTAACCGAGTGACTGCACGATATCAATTAACCTAAATAATGAACATAACATTGAAAAAATAGAAACCCAACACAATTCATAAGAAACTGAATGAATCTCATTATTCACATGCTGTGTATGTTTTTTTTCATATGTAACAAGTATCTCTGTAATGCTTTAAAATTTCTAAACTCAGCTTAGATCTTTCTTTTTAAAACCTCATATCGATGAATAGAATGTTTCTATCTTGAGATATACATGTTTCTTTCTCTCAACCTATTTCTGCACTGCAATTTTTTAATATGTGAATCCATGGACCACGTGATATATGGTACCTTGATTCATCGAAAATCATTTATAGCGTTTTATATGTGAAATATATAGAGGATATCTAATAGTGCTTTAAGTGATACCAAATACATTTCACGAGTGTTGTTAATATGTTTGATGAAGATATCAAGATATTAGCAATATTTGGTGTTACTGAAGAGGTTGTTAGATATTCTATTTATTAAATTTGTTTTCGAAGATCTACCCCGGAACGAAAAAAACCACATCAAGGTGACATAACTTGATCTGGATACACTAGCATGTATGGAAATGCAATGGTGGGAAATGGGGAAAATGCAGAGTTGTTTTGTCACCACTAACCCTGATGATAAAATACCCTGACTGTGTTACATATGACATGAGTTTCCTCCGATTAGACAGTAACAATTGGTTACCTGCATACGCTGCTAGCTTTCATAAAAAAGTTAAACTTTGGAATTTAACGTTGTGTTCTCCCCTTGATAGGTTTAAGATGATTATTCTAGGCAGTAGAATAGACTGATGTCTCAGACGGTTTTTCTCGAGGCCTGCGTATCGTTAAGCAAAATTAACTTTGACCAGGCGGGCCACTTTTTTCACAAGTAAAAAAGATAAGTTTTTTAAGTTAAATTACAAAAAATACAAAGAAGAGTAAGAAATAGACTAAGAACACACTTATTGTCTACGGCCAGGTACAAATGAAAGTCACGCCCTGTAACCCTCCGGCTCACGTTTTTTGTGTGTGTGCTATTGCTGTGAGGGCTGGAGGAGATGTTTTTGTCATCGACCGGTGCCCAGGAATATACCGCCCTATTTTCGAGTTTCGCTCTTGTGAAGACCACATCCTGGATGTCAGGAAAATCAATGAGAACAACTATAAGGTAACAAATAATACGTGTTATATGACGCCATTTGTCCATATAGTTTAAATGGTTGAAGCATAATCAGGTAGAGATGGTGATTTATGATATTTCGGTGATACTATTTTTAGAAACATAAAACGGTATAAACTTTATGAAGTCATTTAAATTTAAAAGCAATCATAATTTCTAATCTTATATTATTAATTGGGCAATTTATTTCACTGAATATCGACTCCGTCAATATCGCTTCTCATTTCTGTATCATTATTTTTGCCTCAACAAAAGCCTAAAATTGATTCATATTTGGTTGCATACATTTGTTTCAAATAAAAAAAAGATTGGTTCATAATTTATACTTTCTTCTGATGTCTTTTTTGATTTTAGATTTTTTTCCCATGCGGATGATTCCATATATTAGTTTGACATAATTATACCTTACTTTTTACTAGATTTACATGCCGAGTGGTACCTATCTGAACGCTCACCTTTGGCACTACACTGAAAAAGACGTAATGGACCTACACATTTATCCGTCTACTACAGACACTGGTCACACCAGGGGACTCTGTGGCACCCTTAATGGAAATAAAGACGACGATTTTAAAACTGCAGACGGAAGAATAATCAATAATGAAAATACATTTTCAATGTCTTGGAGGTAATGAGATATTTCCGTATCTCTCCCTAAGAAACCATTTTTTCCTTAAGAAATAACAAGTCAGTTTGCAATGTAAGCTTCTCAATCATTTGAAATTATTCTTTTGTATACGATTCAGCTAAAACAACTGAGTGATCTTGATGCCGAGAAGATCGTAAATTAGCTTTCCAAATCATTAACCGTTAAGATCTTCATCAAGACTCTTTTGTTTTCATGGTCTGTTTTCCTTTGTCTTTTGTTTTAAGTTGTGAATAGTATACAAATACCAAATACATTTAAATTTGATAATAAATTCTAGTGTTTCTATTTTCATAATCGATAACATTGCACAGGAAGGCATTTACAAAATATATGAAACGTAGAACATATTTGGAAACATTCACCCAAATCTATTCAGTTACACTTGAATGAAAGCTAAGTTTCGATTGTTATAACCTCTAAGCCATGTTTATGTATAACACATCTAAGATATTGACTGCCTATTACAAACAGAAAATAACTATCTATATCAGCAAATACGCAGTAAACAATTATACACGTCAGACATTGCTGACAAGTCATGGCAGTTAGTGAGGCAAAAACATTTAATAACACCACAGCATATTTCTAACTATAGACATTTCTATGGCATCAAACTCTGCCTCTCTTCTTGCCGGGTTGTTTGTGTTGATGATGCAGAGCATATCGGGACTGGTAACGAAAACCCAGCTTAGTCCATCAATTTGATATTGAAATATACCGACGATGTCAATTGATCATGTAAACCATCCTAAGCTTAAACTGATGGAAACTACAGTCTCTTCGACTTTATCAGCTTTCCTATATCTTTCCTTGCAATACTGGAGAGAATGGTTACTAAGTTAAAACGATGCGCAGAATATTTTCCTTTCTTGATAGTTTCATCCCTGCTGCCCTTGCTGACGGTTTTTATAGGTCGTAATGGATACAGCATTCAAAAGTTTCCCCCTGAATAGCATTACTCCCTTAACATATGTCGACTGCTGTCTGACAAACGAAAGGCATCAAGTTTCCAAATATGCAAGTTTATGAAGACTTTTTACAACTTTGTTGTCGCTTTTCTCATAGGACATTATATAGTCTGATATGAAGTTTTTGATTTTGCTCATGACTCTGATGTGTGGTTTTACTGTAACAAGCTTATTGTTACTGTGTATGTATAGTGCATATATACATTTAGAAGGTATTAAAATACAATTTATTTACATCGCACGGAACACGATTTCTGATATTTTGTTTCACATGAAAATCTTCTACCAAACATTTTTTCGACTAGTAACTCCAATCTTTCTGTAAATGACGACTATATGTGAAACTTAAATTAAGTTCATATCTATAATTTGGCAAACAATGTTTCTAAATCACAGTAAAACGCGAATAAGGTGCTAAGTGAAACTTCTATTAAATTGAAGATATACTTTTACTGACTTAACAAATACAGTTATATGGGCTTATTAATTACAATCATTTTATCAACAGCGTTCAAGAACAGGATAATCTTATCACTATGGAATCGGATTCTTTAAATAAGTTGGATGCCTGGAATAAAACAGTACAATTCTGCGCGTGCCACGCTCGCACCCATATAAACGAGCCCGTACAAAACATCACCTGTTCCCAGAGTACCATAGCAACATGTGTGAAGAAAGACGAAGTGGCTGTGAAAACGCAGCAGAGATGTAGAGTGAAGACCACCAGAGGACTACGCAAAAGATCAGTGACGACGTCGCCAGGACATATCAGCAGGAGAAAGGTACATTGTACAACAACTTACACAAGACTATCATAAAAGGGATATAACATGTCAGCATTTGATATTATGATCAGAAGTTGTGCTTCTAAAATTCATCTTGAATATAATCTCAGCTTTATTGTTCTTGTTATCCCTGTGGACGATTGTGAATATTTTATTCAATGATATCTACTGCGAGGCACAATAAAGGTGTTAACATAATTATACAACTTGATTGCATGTTATAATTAAATTAGTTGAATTATTTAAGCATCTTATAACGTCGAGTGCGCACTAGCAACAGGTATGCAAACTGATTTAAAACACGCTTAAGTGTTTTATCTCTTCATAGCAATATATACAAAAAATGATCATTTAATGTCTATATTTGTGGGCTAATGACTATAAGCGATATGCTTTTTCTTAGAAAACACTATCTAGCCATATGTTAAGATATCACAATATGACGTTTTAATTAGAGGGAAGCAACAGGAAACTGGAACATCACCACAGCTACAACATTTTGCGAGACCTATGTTAAAAGCTCTCCATCGTTTGAGGCTTGCTCCAAAGGCGTGTCAGTAACTAACCCACAGTCGTCAATAGACACGTGTGTTCTTGATATAATGGTATATATCTTTTCTTTTTCTTTTGTAACTTTACTTATGCTTGAATAAGTTTCGTGTAAGAAGTTATGGATGGATGTCAAGGTCTTGAAATACAAATACCCGTAAAAGGACTATGATATATAAATATAGAAAAAGAAAAAGAAACAGCGGTATGATAATGATCTTAATTTATTTACTTTCTTATGAAAAAGTGATATTCATATTGTTGTCGTTTTGACTCCACAGTTTTTTTAAGATGGCTTGTTGTAAATATGTATTATGCACTTAACTTTTTTTGGTTAACGGTTTTATGAACCTCCGTTTCTGTTGCAACATTTGTTTAAACCTATTTTGATTTCCAACTTTCTGGTCCCAGCATTAACGATGAATATTAGAAGGTCAAAACAGCTGTTTTATGCAGTGATATTCATTTCTGGGATATTGCATCTGTTAATAAATCTTAAAAGTGCAGTCATTTGTGAGTTTGTACCGTTTGTTTTACAGATTGATACATTATAATTGGTCACATACTAATTCATTGATTGAATAGCTTTTAACTGTTTATCAACTTCATCCTCTTAGAGGACAAACAATAAAATTAAACCTGTTCGTGTGTAGGCCACCCAGACAACGATGTGGGCCACTTCCGCGAGGGAATCCTTAAAATCTGTCTGTCTGAAGGAACTGAAACAAAACACCACGTACCAGGAAGAGGACACGCCTGACAAGCCTTCCATCGCCCAGCAAATTAAAGAGATCACGTGTCCGAACGAGTGTAGTGGACATGGGCAGTGTGACAACGGTAGGTAAATTGTCGCAAGCCCTGACTGTTCTGCACAGAAAATAATTAAAACCGTTCTGTTTGGTTGCGTTAAATGTAACCCTTTTTACTATGTATTTTAGAATCTGTTTTGATGCCGAAATATCTAAACATACACATTTATCAAAGTAGTGTATATAAGCCTTGAACTTCACGTGGCAGTTTCGTAATACATTATGTTCGTTACGATAGTAAAATAACTACCATTGTTCATTTCACAATTAACAAGAATTCTTTAAACTTAAATAAAAACTATATATATGTATATCGAATGGGTATTACAATGATACACCACAAAGGTATGTGAAAGATTGAAAAGATATTTAAGTAGAAGCAATGCAATAAAGCATGTTGAACTCATATATATTATCGATAAGTTAGATCTCATAGATATTTGACGAGAGCAAAATCCAGATATACATCTATATAACTGGCATGGTCCAAACAGGAAGCAGGCAAAGTTCATACTATTTTCTAGCTACTTTATATTTAACTACATGTATTATTAATAGTAACATTTGGATTACCTACAGTTATTAACACTGCCCAATATCAATCGCTATAATTCATTTCGTAAGATTTTAAAATAGCTACAATTGCTCACTTCACAACCAACAACCTTTTAACAGAATTCTTATCATTTTTTGAAAATAGATCTATATGTATATTTAAACCGAAAGAGTAATATTTTGATCCATTGCCATTCAGGAACCTGTATTTGTAAGCCAAATTTTGGAGCCGCCGATTGTTCCATCGACGTACGGGTGCCTCCTCATATATATGGCGTTAACATGGACTCTAACGGTACTTGTGATATCCGGACTTGTGACTCGGCTATTGTTGAAGGGGAGACGTTTGTAGAATTTGGTAACCTCACCTGTCATTATCAACTCTTTGAGGTACGGGCACGTTACATTCAAGACCATTACAGCATCTTGCTATATCGTCGTACAAAGCATGGCAAAGGATACTCCGAATCAATATGCAGTTGACTCAACATGCAAAATATGAAATCGTTTGTATCAAAAAGATTTCATTTCAGAATAATTTTATTATTCAGATCTTAGATACAAAAGGAATTGGACAACAGGCAAAGCCTATAAAATCCCTCTCCTCATGGCCATAAACAGTATACAAATGTACATGCAATTTACAATAATACAGATAAATTTGATCAAGACTTCCATTAAATAATAAGTATTAATGTTATTATTAATTAATCATTATTCATTATCATCATTATTATGAGTATCAATCACACAATAATAGAAGGAAAACATGACGTGATAGTATTTACAATGTTAATAAATATATGTCAGCTTATTGCTTATAACTACATAAAACTATATAGATGGACTGCACAGATAGATAAAATGTCCATACACTGTTCTGTGCAGTCGTTACGTTGGACAAGACAGATAAAAATAAGCTGACCAATGTTTGTTATTGTATACATAGTAAATATAAATATAATTTATTAGATTGATGTGGTTTAATAGAGACCTCTTGAGTCAGTAATGAATTTCCGAGTCATCTCCAGGATAGCAATAGTCATATTGGCATCAAGTTCTGGACATCCATTGAGAAAACTCTCAGTATTTAGTGGAATAAAAAAGATTAATAGTTGAAGCGAGTCATATTGAAAACGCTGCATCTGTTTTTTTTTCCATATATTTTATTAAGAAATAATGATGTTCGGTGTGATAATTACCACTTAAAGCAATGCTATGTAATGAAATTGAAATAAGATGGCGATAACTTATTTTTGAGATATCATTTTTCAGATAAATATAAATGGTACTGAGGAGTTTTTCATGAATATGACATCCCGCGGACAGTTCAACACGCTAGTTGAAGTATTCTGTCCCTTGCCAGACTTATGGAGTGCACGTGCTAATGACCGATCAGCTGACCTGTTTACATCCAGCTCCGTCCCCTTCGTCTATAGGTGGTCAGTTGGTGTCAGTAATGACGGGGAACACTTTGGAGAGGTCACAGACCTGATAGTATACAACTCAGAATGTCAGCTTATAGGAGATATTGATGACTTGATATTGGGATTGGAGGTAACGACATTTTGTATATTACTGCATAGATTACTAGGAATTAAACTAAGTGTGAGCATCAAGTTACATAATATTGTGTGTTTGTACGTACAGAATATAAAATCACAGCAGAAGTGAATGACATATAATAAGAAATCGAAAGAATACTTTGTAATAGCGTTAAAGTTTGTTTGGGGGGGTCGATGGTGCAGTGGAAAAAACACTAGCCTTTCATCAAGACGACCGGGGAATCCCCGATAGGTCGTGTAAAGGTATGGAGTTACGAGGCCGACCCCATGCGTTTTTCCGAGTTCTTAGGTTTCCTTTCATATTATGGCTCTTTCGAAAACGTATATCCGAACGAACAAGAGTGATTAATACAAATTGCGAAAACTGTGTTCAATTTTTTGAAAAAGTTTACAGTTGAAAGTTTGTTTGTTCATCTCAATAATATTATTTGTTTTTGTCGAAGTGAAGCTAAGTATGATTTTCTTTTATTTTCTTCTATTTCATAAGAGCTCAGTTGTAATTTTCTATATTTATGTAATCGTAGAAAAGGAAAATTTATCTAAATAGTAACATTGAGGGTTTCTGTTTCAGGACGAGTATTGCTTTGTTAGGGGCACATGCGCAAGCAACGGTGTTATAGACGTATCTGACCCGTGTTCCGTGTGTAAGGTTGATGCAAAACGATTCGACTGGAGTACGAATAACGGTACGGTAATCTCCTTAGTAGCAATTATGTGTCTTATCAATTCAGCAATAATTAATTCATAAGAAACAGCACATAATTCAGATTAACATCAATGTCCTTTTTCCCCAAAACCGTATAGCGAACGCTCACTTGTCAAAGACAATGATTATCAAAAAGAAAATAAAAGAACGCAAGTTAGAAAACAAACCAGCAATACACAAAGTTATTGAACAATTATTTCAGACAATGAAACTGTTACAATGCTGTAATGTGTTCATGTGTTTACGAATATATTTCAAAATCTAGTTTAAATAGTTACTAAGATTGATAGTAAAAACTATTTTCCATGAAAATATATTCATATAGGTTCATTCGCTGGAATTGGTTGTGCGTGTTTTGTAATAATAATGATGTTTTTATTAGAGTATTGCCAGATCGCTGATCTTTGTGTGGCCAATAACTCCGTTGATACACAAAACAACTGCTCTATCTGCAACGTCGCTATATCTACCGATTCATGGAGTCACAATCCAGGTAATGACGGTGATAAAATACACAAATATCTTGTCCTGACTGGTCAGTTTGCAGCTTCTTCGAGTTCTTGATTGAAACGCGACATGTCCTTGTATCAGTTTATAATTCTTGATAGGATTGGATTTCTATCAAAAAGTGAAAGGTAAAACTCAGTTCTTGTCTAACTCCCCCGTTTGTGTTCCATCCATGCCTATGAAAGGTGGTACACTCTGGTAGTGGATTCTTAGTCTTCCAGGTTTGCCGTAGCGTTGATAAATGCACTTGTGTGCTCTGAGTAGTGGCACGGTTAATATCCAAACTATAAGTATTTTTAATTTGAAATATACCAGTAGTCCTGTATGTTTTAAATTCATATGATTATGGGGATTCATGTTGTCCCTTGGTTTAACTGCGGTTTATACCATACAGGACTTCTACCTTTTTGGTGCATAGCATCGCCGTTGAGCCCTAGGGCACAACACAGCTGTATGTAGCCACATTAATGCGTTTTGGCACACACTGTATCTATTGCCAAATGTAATAGTCACCAGTGTGTGTCTTACTGTATTCTTATTAACACAATGCAATGAAGAGCAACATACGATGAA